>OMNZ01075433.1:0-11649 GCA_900303255.1 Lesueurigobius sanzi
ATTTTGAAAAGGTATGTGTCTTTTCTTGGAAACAAGTCCTTTGGTATCAGACCCAGGAGGAAAATCCTGGGGTCCTTGGGGGCGTCGCGAGCCATGATGTCCTCCGTGAACTTGACAACATTGTCCCAAAATGAAGACAGTTTTGGACAAGTCCAGAAGATGTAAGAGTGATTGGCTGTTGAGTGACCACACTGTCTCCAACATTGACGCTGCTGCCCCTGGAATTTGTTGGTGATGCGAGGAGTAATAAAGAATCTAATTAAACATTTCCACCCAAATTCCCTCCACCTCCTGGAATTAGTAGATGTTTTTTGTGTGTTGCACATCAAAAGCCAATCACTCGCTGATATATCAACCTTCAACTCCGTTTCCCATCTGGACTTCACGTATAATGTATTGTTACCCATTTGTTTTTGTAGACCCTTGTAGAGTTTGGAAACAGTTTTAGTGGGAGGACAGTAGTAAGCATCTGTAAAGACCTTGATTAGACCTATATCAAAGTAGGAGGTACCTTTTAGAGCAGTGTTATAGTAATGGCGAACCTGTAGGTGTCTAAACAGATCTCTATTTTCTAGATTAAATTCCCTTTTCAGTTTTTCAAGTTTGTTTTAGCTTTTACCTCAATTGCTCCAGTTTGTACACCCTCTAGTCAGCCACTCCTACTTTCTGTTCAAAAGCAAGAGCATCCTGCTCCCCAAACCAATCACATACAGTATGTACCGTATTTTCCAGACTATAAGTCGCACTGGAGTATAAGTTGCACCAGCCAAAAAATGCATAATGAAGAAGAAAAAAAGCATATGTAAGTCGCACTGGACTATAAGTTGCATTTTTGGAGATACATTTATTTTACAACATCCGAGAACAACAGGCTGAATAGGTGTCCGGTATGCTAACGTAACACATTGATGGTTATTCAGCTACACGACGCATAAACGACAAACTGAAAAGGTGTCTGGTATGTTAACTTAACATATTAATTCAAATATAAGTCGCACCTGAGTATAAGTCGTAGAACTAGCGAAACTATGAGAAAAAGTGTGACTTATAGTCCGTAAAATACGGTAAATGTGTGACGCATCACTCAAATGTAGAATAATCAAATCCCACTTGTGATTAAAAGAGCTTAGTTGTTTCTTTGTAGATTAGGCAAATGATGTCATTGTTTTTCAGTCTTATATGTACTCAATTACATTTTTTTCCCTGTTCACCTACAGTGTCTCACCTTAAGAGTTCAGAATCAGACTTTGACTATAAATCCCATCCTTACTAACGATATCTGTGTCTCTCAAAAGTCCAGTTTTGGTCTGGCCATGATTTAACTTAACAAAACAAGAGATGCTAATGTCAAGGTGTCTGAAAGTAACCTTTACCATGTGTGTGTGTCTGCAGTGGACCGGCCTGGGGTGCTGGTGCTGGAGGTTGTGGAGGTCCAGGAGGAGTGCAGCATGCGACTGGTGCGATGCGAGCACTGCGCTCCCCCCAAACCCCCCACCGAGGGCCACCGGGACGAGCGGGCCTCCCCTGAAGACGGGGCCCCCTTACTGGTGTTATTCAACAAGGAAACTGCGGCCCAGCTCAACCCACTCCCAAAAGACGTCATCCACATATATCCGCCATGGTAAGAGCTGTCAGCGAGAGCCTTCAGTAATAATGGAACTGCTTCATATCGCCAACTTGTTTCTAGCTCTCACAAATCATCCTGCACATCGGGATTTTTCATACGCATTGAAGGTTTGTTCAGTACGATGCAGGCTACTCATTCAGGTCTAATTCAACATTTTTTTTTATTGTTTATTCAACTACACATAAATAGGGCTGGGTACCATTAAAAAAAAATGAGATGCCGGTAGATTTACGATACCTGGTAGATGAAGTTCTTGGTCATCTAGATCCATGAAAGACGATTTCTTTTCATTTTTTATCATTGATTTGAGCTGAAACAACCAAGTAACTTTCTGTAGTGTCAGTATCTAGACTGTGGTGAGCGCATCTGCAGGTCCATGTGTGTGGTAGAGTGTAGGTGATGGGTGCTCTTCAAGGACAGGACCAAAGCAATTAGATGAGAGCAGAGAACAATAGATTTGTGGTGTACTTGTCTTGTGAATCGTGCAGTCAAGAAAAGATCTGAGGCACTGCGTATACAAGAATACAAGTCTTTTGATTTTTGGACCTCCCACAAACCTGCTGTCTAAGGGAGAATGTTTTTTCGGTTCCAGTTTTCTGTACCTTTCACCCCCCGATACCATTAGAACCTAAAAACATTATTCGATACCATACTGGTATTGTTTAGCGGTACCCAGCCCTACACGTAAAGCACATGCAGAGAATCTCCATTTTCTTTTTCTCAAACCCTTGATGAAAAAAGGCAATTGTAACACGTTCCACAGACCATTATGAATACAATAAGGGGCAGCAGAGGGAGGGAAGGGGAGAGTTCAGCATCCTGAAATCCTGGTGGATGAAGCTGTCCTTCAGTCAGCCAAATCTGTCACTGATGGAATAATTCACAATTATTTCACAAATTGCTGCTTTTACAATGTCTTCTCTAGGACAGTAAAATCCTATCAGCTGTTCCTTCAAGACTCTTGAAAATTGGGTCTAGTTTGCCATTCATTTCTATGGAAAGTATGAACATACGCCTATATTAAGAGAACTGACAATCTTAATGCACTGTTCCTATTTGAAGTCTCAATGACAACCTGAAAACACATTTTCCATTTTCATTTTAGGTGTGTCAAAAGGTGTCAATTTAATCATGGCTTGACGTCATTAGCAGATGGCCCGAGAACATGGTCATCATGCTTCTATTTATTTTTTCCTCACAACAATCCTTCCATTTAATTGATATTTTATATCCAGTTTAAATTATTGTTTTTTCAAAAGAACTTCATAAGCGAATGTTAATACAATTCTCTGTGCAAAGAGTCAATCCTCCCCCTGAGATTATTTTTGGACAAAAATGTCTCCAACTCTCCCCTCTCTGCATTGCGAGGCAGGATTGGATTTAGCTTTGCCATCTACGTACATTCATCTTGTTTCGGTAATCTAAACACAGTGACTAATTTATGTAGATAAGATGTACCGGAAGTGGATGGACTTTGAGTTATCAAACATGATTCAACTTATTGACTTTCAGGGAACAGCCCTTACTCACTCACTCTTAAATATTAGGCATTTGGACACAAGGAGAATGATCAACAGCATCACTCAGGTCATTCAGGGTTCACCAGATACTGTAGGAGGCCAAGAGTGAAAAAAGGGAGTTCCCTACACGCTAAATTGAAACTTAATAGTAGATACTGTATATCAACAGCAACGATAATTGAAAACATTTTTACTCTGTTCCGCAGGGTTAAAGCTAGGTTTTACTCCGCTGGTTTTAGCCATATCATCTGGCAACTCAAGGTTTAGTCCACTGTCTACTTTCTGACCGGAGGTGCAGTTGAAAGGTTTGAAAATCAAAGCAAACAGAAGGATAACCACATTTATATTATGTTTATTTTTTATTAATCTGTGTCACAATTGCTATCAGTTAAAAAAAGTGTTTGGGGCAACCCTTCTAGGGAGTGGAGTCTGTTTGGCCACCTCACAGAGAGTGGGGTAATTCAATTTAAGTTTAATATATAACCAAATGTTGATAAACATGTGTAAATGGCTAAAAATAAGCACAAATCTATCGGTGTATGTTTACCATTCACAGTGAAATTCTCCAATGTTTGCTTAAATCTGTAAAGATGCAGGTATGTCCCGGTGCCAGTGAGGGCTGCACAATCAGTCGCTTTAATAGGCAACATGAAAGTATTTTTAGCCCGTCTTCCGGGCTAAAAACATTATTCGGGATGTTTCACACCCAAACCATGCACTTTTCTCCTGGCTGCCCTCAGGAAAACGGTTCTGCAGCATCCGATGCAGGCCCACAAGATACTTGAACAGTTTGTTCCCCCTTGCAATTAGACTTAGAATTGTAGTAGCTGACCTACGCTAATTTGCACTTTTGATGTTGCCTCTTTTGGAATTCCAGTTTTGGGATGTTGCGAGTGCAGTACAGCAACATTTCATTCTGTGCACATTGTGCATCTGAATGACAAAGAAAGTTTATCGAATGAAATAAATATTAATAGTTCTATGGCAAAACATGTTCACAAACCGAGTCAAGAGAGTTTACCTTGCATAATGGCTGAGTGGGTAGCGCACTTACTGGCTCATGCAGACCTTTCTATGTGGAGTATGCATGTCCTCCCCATGTCTGGATGGGTTTCCTCCGGGTGCTCTGCTTTCCCCCATCACCCCAAAACATGCACAATAGGTTAATCTTCCAGCAGGTGATTCTAACCTTGGAGATGGGCCGTGTGCACACAGCTGCCCACTGCTCCTGACGGGTCGCCCCAGCGCCATAGAAAGATGGGTCAAATGCACAGGGCAAATTTCCCTACGGGGACAGCAGACCTTAACCTTAACAGATATGTGATTTAAACAAACATCGCTACACGCCTGGATGCATCAGCTGTTTGCCTGCTATTCACCAAAATGTCCAGTGAAAATCGAGGAAGAAATCAACAGCAATCACGTTGAACTTTTTAAATCTAAATAAAAACAAAACCTTCAACATTGCTACTTGTGTGGCAAAAGATTGAACAACAATTCAAACCTGCCACTAGTGTTTCTGCTGTCGCCATGATTGAACGCTAACTGCCATGTTTGTAGCTATGTTATGACATCACACGCATATTGCACAGATTGCACAGGCAGCATCTAAAAACATGAAACAAATCTGTCTCCATAAGGATTTGCGATGCGTCAAATCTTTTTCATGGCCATATAGCTCACAAATAATCATTACATGCATTCGTCAGTACTGACTTCTGCAGTCCTGGGTGTGGGTGATTCGTGTTCCAACAGATCCGAGGGGTGGGGGCGTGTTGTTTTGAAGCTGGAGAGAGCGCAGCAGATGAGTCCAGCTGTTGGGAGTTTGACTGGAGCCAGCGCCGGAGTATCCAAGAGCAGGGGCCTCCTCAGCGCTCCGACGTCACCAGCAGCTCCAGGGAATGCTTCACATTCCTCTTCCTGGCAGTTGTTCGGTCATTTCCAGCAATCCGCGGGAAAAACACAGAAGGATCATTTTCTGGAGCATTTGGGGAGCTGAGCGTGGAGTGGGCCAGAGCAGATAGATTGAAAACACATGCTAGTAGACAGTATCTTGGAGAGCGTCTTCAAGTGCTTGTTATGTTTTGTGCTGCGAACACCCCCTACTAGGATCTCAAAAACACAGCCTTGTTCGCTGTATGCTAAACAAACCCTTTGCATATGTATTTGTTTCACCATTGCCCTCAGTAAAACAGATAACGCCTATTGACTGAGAAATACTTTATGCAACACAGTATCACCACTCGTATAATATAAGCACAGGAGGTCTGTGAGACTTTTACTGCTGCAATAGCGTGAAAACGGATCACTACTACATACATTGACATCCACTGGCAAACCTGCCTGAACAAGTCTGACATATGAATTACTTGGGCTGTAGCATCATTTGGGGTGAAGGACATGCCATCAACAAATTTTGAATTAACATCTCAAGGTCTCTCAAGGTACAGTGCATTCGGAAAGTATTCACCTTTTTTCACATTATTGTTTTTAATTTTATTATATTATTATTTGTTTTCTAATCAATCTACAAACAATACTTAATAACGACAAAGTGAAAAAAAGTTTTTTAGAATTTTTTGCCATTTTATTAAAAATAAAAAAGGGAAATATCACGTGTGTCACAGTAAAGGGTATTCACAGCCTTTACTATGACACTTAATACTGAGCTCAGGTTCATCCTGTTTCCACTGATCATCATTGAGTTGTTTCAACAACTTGACTGGAGTCCAGCTGTGGTCTCCAGCTGTGGCAAGAAGGCCAACACTTCTGGTCTAGTTTTAAATGTATAATCCGTATTGAATAAATACATTTAATTTATAAAAGAAAACATTTTTTGCATTTGAAAGAACAATAGAATGGAAAACTATAAATGAAATGAAAAAATAACGATATTATGTATAAAGGAAAGTGTTTATTTAAGAATGAACTTAAAAAGTCAACCATGTAATGTGCTCTTGTATAATGACACACTTGTTCCTGTATGCCTTGAGGCTTAAACTGGAAAAACACTAAGTTCTGAGCTTGTTTGCGTCAGGTAAAATTCCTGTGTTTCATCTTCCGGCGCGACACCTGAAGGATCCACTTCCCCCATAATTCCTGCTGTGAGTAGGCTGGCTCCTCCCACCGCCCACGCCGTGTTGTGAGTGGGCCGCAGAAGAACGAGCGGAAATGCTTGTATGGATTATTCACTTAGGAGCTGTGACGGCAGCAGCCCGGCCACTCCCTGTACCTGGGCCTACTCACCTGCTCACAATGGGGTCATAACTTCCTGTTCCTGTCCTCCACATGCCCCTGAACACCCTGTTCTGCCCCGATGACGTTTTACTATAGCCGGACTGATTACTGGTCTCTCTCCGCGGATGAGTCGGTGTCCTGACAGGCCCACTCGCGTTTGTGATTTTTACAACCATGCAAATCCAGTTCTGATTAGCTTTAACACAAGACACTGCGGGCAGAAAGGTGTCGGCCAGAGGTGCTCAAACCTTTGGGCTATTTCCGGTGCTGCTCAGGATCTTCTGCAGTTTTAGACTATTCATTTTAATCAGCATCCGATCTTTACCTAGTGCTTGTGACACTTTAGAAGATCAAATGTTTTTACGAGCCACTGTTTTAAGAAATTGGGGATCTCACATATCAATATTTTGATTGTTATTCAGACAGATTTGTTAATATTCAATTTTTTGTCTTCAATTGTAAAAACACTTTTACTGAAAAGGAAAAAAAAAAGAAAATCCAAAATCATAGTATCAATCAAATATGTCTACTCTACAGATGTTGCCCCTGAAATTAAACAGGTAATCTCAACCATCCAGGTTCATACATAACCTATAATAATCATATAATTCTGTCTGAAAGGCTTTACTTTCCTTCATCAACATCTCCAAAATTAACACCTTTCTAACATCCCAATTCTTCACAGGGATGAGTTTATCACGAAATGCCACAACTTTCAGTGTCACTTTTCAGGGTCGCCGTCAGAGAAATGGGAGAAAACTAGCCTGATAGTTCCTTATTTCTACAAATGTCTGAGTTTATAATATACTAAAAACAAAACAAAACAATGAGATATAGGGCCTTAAGTAGCACCTACAGATAGTGGTCATATGCATTGACATTTTGAATGTTTTTCAAAAGTATTTGTTGATATCCAATTCCTTGAGTTTTTAACATTGAACTCCCTGCACAAAGACCATCAGAGTTTCATCTTCACTCACTTCCTTCAAAAGATCCCTCAAAACACACTTTTTAAAAACCGCATTTACCGTAAATAACTTCACCCAGTTCCTTCCATTGCTAAGCGTCCTTGGATATCTTGAAAAGCACTGCAAGTACTATCTATTACTATTATTTTGTCAAAATATGTTTTTTTTTACTGAAACACAAAATGAGATCCAAAATCACCTCCAAAACAAATGTTATTATCAAACTTATCGGCAAAATAAAGCCAAGAATTTCAAACCTAACACTATCCTATTATATACTATTATTCAGATCATGCAGCTGAAATGAAACAGAAAATTTTACTTTCAGGATGATACATAACCACAGACCAATAAATAGATACAGCTGGACATTTCTTGATTTGGTTTAATCCCTTTACTGTTTAATTTCTATATCAAGTGATGTATAAGAAATTAAACAGTAAAGTAACTAGAAGACAAGATGATTGATGAGATATTTACTGTATTGTTCACATACAAAGTTTAACTTTGGTCCTATTCACCTGCAGTGTCTTGCCGTTTGCATTGCTTCAGCTTGTTCAGTTTTTTTTGTGCAAGTTTGTAGATAAATCTGTGTGACTTATAGAGTTCTTGCCATAGTTTTGTGGTTAATGCTTGACCCTTTACAGCCTTGTATACGGCAGGCCTGTTTAATATGTAACATGTTATCGTCCGAGTGACGCCAGTATAGCTGTCATTTAAAAGTAGGCCTATGAAAACCAACAAAACTAAAGCTATGAGAAAATGACATATCCTGGATATATGGGATATATGTTTATGTTCAAACGTGTCCTTAATACAAATATTATTAGTTTAGCTGTTCATTTCAGTCTTTTCTCAAATGGACATGGTTCAAATGACCACAATGACTAATTGCAATTGCAAATCACAATACTTATCAAGAAAACCTCTACTTGCCGTTTTTCCAAAATCGTGCAATACATCGTGCTGCCCTAGATTATATATGGATAAACAATGCCTGACCCTCCAGAAAAGTTGCTACATGGATTTAACCAAGCAAATACACAGCCAGTCTCAAAAGAAGTAACTACAAACCAAAAACATTTAGCTAAAGCTTTAGTTGCTGCACACATTTGCATTGTTTTAGCTTCTGCAATGGAGCCCCACAGTCCCGCTTTTGTCCTGAAAGTAAAAATCCCATTCAAGATCGCCATAGACTTTTCAACAAATTGAAATGGTAAGAGCTTAAAAGCAGGATGGAGGCTAATCAGCCATGTGCGAACTACTGATATACCGCGGGTATTTTACAAGAAAGAAAATAGCAAATGCTTGAAAATACAGCGAAATGCCGTAAAGTTTTTGGTTTATAAAGTTTTGGATATAACTATAATTTATTATTATGTGTTTTATGGCCATAAATCACTAACCTGGCATCCAGACTAGTGTCCTCTGTTTTATTCTAAGTGGATGTGGTTTACCAGGCTACAAGTCACTACAGGCTGATTAGCTGCATTCAATATTTTTTTCGAAAAGTCTATGCAATTTTTAAATGGGGTTTTTACTTCCGGCACGGGCCCAAGGGATCGGCGGTGGGCGGGACTGTGGTGCTCCATATCAGATTTATTTCCATCCAGTTTTGCTTCACTTTTCCACCATAATCTTCTATTGATGGTGAGAGGGCCGTGCCGCAAAGCCTTCTCAAAGGTTCTTCCAAAAGTTTGGACTCTGTGGTTCCCGGTGCATGTGTGAAAATGATGCCTCCTGAATCACTTTATCACAAATTGAGCCTGATGAATCTTTGCATTATCTTGGAATATGCCCAGAAAGACCGAAAGAATCCATTGAATCCATTGGTCATTCAGATTATTCAAGAGCTAATCTCACTTATTGAGCACATAATGTTGATGAGGATTCAATAGGACTTATCTACTGAAATAGCAAAAGATGATTGTTCTTTTTACAAAAAATATATCAGAAATATAATTAATTCAAGTTCCCTCTAACACAAAAACCTGCCAGGTTAGATTAAAATAGACTAGATAATAATCCATTGATTGACAGGCTGAGTCATCCCACTGTCTTGAACTAAATAAACAATACATTTTGTACCTGTGTATCTGGTGTGGCACATTCATATTGTGGTCGGTCTTAGTCACTCTACGATACACTCTGTACCGTGCCATCATCAGGCAAGTGTTCAGGAAGTGGGAAGTGTAACATGTATTAATTCTGTGTCATAATGCAGAGTTGAAATGAAAACAGTAAACTGGTACATGAGCTGATGTAGTGCTTCTGATCTGAAAGTACAAGCTGAGGCATTTTTAAAGAGTAGAGTTTCATTTATGTTTATTTATTTAAAATAGCATTTATGTATGTATTTTTATGTATAAAGAGTCAATTTTCAGCAAAGAAATTTACAGAAAAGTAGATAGTATTGTTGTGTTTGTGTTCAAAGCTGCTGTACTGTTGATCTTAACCATAATAGCTATTATTTGCATGTTGTCTAAAACAGTGGGCTCTTAGAGGCACTGCACGGTGGCCCCCAAAGATTATTTACATAAGTGCATCAAATTATTCGGAGTTTGAAATGAATTGCAAATGTATTTTTAAATATCATACTTCCAATCAGCACATATCTCACTCTAATTGTCTTTTTAATGATTTTAATGTAAATGTATGGCTAAAAACATGACACATTCTTATAAATTGTGTTCATTTGTGTTGTTGGGGGGCCGCGGGGTTATTCTGGATCTCTACCGGGGCCACGATCCACTGGACTTTGGGAATAGCTGGTCTCAACGATCATAAAAGGCATCACATTTTATTACAATATGTCCTGCCTCAGGGCCCCTCTGCCACCTGTACAGTTTGTGCTATATTTCCATGTCAAACAACTGAGGCATGCATTCTAAACCATAGGCAATAATAACAAAGTGTTTAAAAGACCATCATTCATCCGTTTGCGTCGGAGGCGGGCTGCGACTTGTCCGGTAGTTTGCGTAGTAGTGCATTCGGCTGTGAGTCAGTGATAAACCATCGTACTCCAGGCCTGTGTCACATGTGGGAAAAATTAAGCTTTGCGCACACTCACCACCGCAAAAGACCTGCTGTACAATTAGCAGCCTGTGTATTCAGTTCTTTCTTTCTTTTTTTCTGGCACAAACACCGCTGAATTCCACAAATGCAAGTTCTTTGGAAGAGCTTGCGCGTAATTTAATCCGGTAACACTAAATAAAGGGAAACCAAAAGAGCATCTGAGGTCAGGACAGATGTGGGGTCTTTTCGGCACACAGGGGGCTCGTTTGATTCCTGTGGGCGTCCAGCTATGATGTCAAGGCTTGGAAAATGTCTAAATTTGAGGCGAGCGGAGCCGGAGTGTAACTTTTTTCGAGCCCGCGGTGGAACGTGTATCTATCATCAATAAGTTTACGTGGAAGAAGTAAACATTTGAACTGCCTGGTGGTTCATGTTGCGGAGGTGGTACCCATCTTATCTGAGGTTGACATTATAACTGCCAGCCGCCTCCTTCCATTTACTGTAAAAAAAGCAAAAAAAAAAAGTGTTTTGGCCATAGCAATGAAATACAAGCGTGCTTTATCACACATAGAGATGAACAATCCTGTATTAGAGTGGACATTTGCATACTTGGTCGCTTTCACGTTTATAGAATTATATTTCAACTCTACGAAAGAGAAAGAAATGTCCCCCAAACACGTTGACAAATGCTGTACTTAATCATTACTTGATAGTGATTGGATTCACAAACCTGCAATATTATTCTTATGGCTTAAAGTCCTTTCTACTGGCCAACAGGTTCATGTGGATTGGCCCAGGAATTACAGAGAAATGAGCAATAAACTAAGACTAGAAATCTGCATTTTGACTGTTACGATGCAGTAGTTGCCTGTCAGCTGCCCTCCACCTCAATTTTAAACCATAGGCCAGACATACCCAAAGTGCGGCCCGGGGGCCAAATGCGGCCCTCAGACCAATTTTTGGTGGCCCAAAATCTTCTTGTTGAATTGGCACATGTCGTCAGAGATGATGTTTTTCTGCAGGTTTAACAGGTTTTCTGCACAATTAAAGCCTCAAAAACTTTATTTTAATTGTGAGACAGGTTCCAGACTAACTAAAGGTGTGGGGGGAAGGCTTAAAACACTCTTTAAATCAACCCAGTTGAATTTTGGACTGCGAATTTTGGTCGACCAGAATCCAATAGCAATGTTCAGCAAGAGTTGCAGAAGAAATTTAAACTGGTAAACGTCCCCGGGTGGATTGGAGTCCTGCAGCAGTGTTCAACACCAGGGGTAGGCGTGGC
>OMNZ01075439.1:0-15670 GCA_900303255.1 Lesueurigobius sanzi
GCTCCACATCTGGAGATGGGTCCCTGACTGCAGATATTTCCCTACGGGGGCAATAAAGTTCACCTTACCCATGACTGTTTTCTCGTGACAAATATTTACTGTATATCCAAGCATCCAGTGAACCTATATTTGAAGAGTTCATTTGCAAAAGCAGCTATCTCCATTTTTAATTTTTTGCTAAGTTGTTTTAAATTTGTATTACCGTACTGTACAGGTAGCACCAGTAAAGTTAAAGGTGAATTCATTTGATCAATAACAAGTGACTTCATATTTCTGATGCACTAAAATAGATCTGGTCATTAAAATCTCATCTAAAAAAAGAGAAAACTACAAGCATATGTTGATTTTTGTCAATGGCACTTATCTGTTTTTGCAAATAAACTCTTCAATTGATCATCCAGACGCAGCAACAGCAACACCTGTGCAGGTACGTCTTTGTTAAACACAGTCTGCAACAATACAGCCTTCAGGAAACCATTGGCGCTTAGTTTTGTGGGTGTGAAAATGCTAAACAAACTAGCGTTAGCTGCCAGACACTGAGTTGAGATGATTTTGACTTGATTGGACTACAAACGTGCGTCTCTGTGGTGTCTCTGTGGTGTCTCTGTGGTGAACAGGGGCTACTAGCCGCGATTAGCTCCTCACACAGCTGTGGCAGCAGCTTTGAGGGAGACACAGGGCAGAGAGCAGCAGCTGATGGTGTTTGACCAAATCACTGCGCACTTGAAAGTCCGCCAAAGTTTAGTGGTTATTGGTTGTAATTTAAGCGAGGCTACATTTCATTTGTCGCTGACATTTGCCTCTTAAACTTTTAAACTAATGTTTGGTGTTAAAACGCGATGCTTGCAAGGAGAGTATGCAGTAACCATAGCAACCACACTGCACGTGTTGCCATTCTTGTCCGACGTTATTTGCGATCAGTGCTATTATATGGCACTGAGTCAAAGTTCGTCCATAGAACTAAATGGGAAATTGTAACTTCAATGACCATTTTCTCAAAATGTGTTTTTCTCACATTGTTGTGACAAGATATCCACTTTAGTAGCTCCTACAGACTCCAGGCTTGGACTTAACAATATTTTGAAGGTTTGTTCAGGGGGATAGCCTATTATTTTGAGTTTTGAACCCAAAAAAATCTGGCAAATTAGAATTTTTACAGATTTATTCACTCACGTCAACTTTATTCAAAATGTAAACAAAATATCCAAAATCCCCTCAGAATAAATCTTTGTAACTGATATATCAACAAAATAAAACCATACATTTAAACCTGGCCATATCCATTATTTAGGTTTTGTCGCCAAAATGTTAAGCAATGTTGCCAATTTTCCTTATTTTTATATTAAAACAGTAAATGACAGAAAACTTGCAATATATTTTTTGTCATATTTTCAAAGATTCAAATTGATATCGCTCAATTCATATTTTTCCCTTTTCACCTTCAGTGTCTGGCCTTAAATGTTTAATCCATATTTGTTTTCCTCGGTCATGTAAGCATGAGCTGAAAGCCGTTAGCTCATTGTCCTGCGCACACATCCTTCATGGCAGACTTCCTCGCCTCACTGTCCCCGCGTCATGTGGTTTGATAACTTGTCTTCTGTGCGCTCTGTCCTCTCCACATGCATATCTCGCTCTCTCTCAACTCCCCACATCATCAATAACTTCATGGGCACAAAAGGAGCTAAATTAGGCCCACAATTGACTAATGAGCTCCAGCATTGTTTGTGTATTAGTCTCTCTCTGCTGTGGCTGGACCCCAGGGAACAGCCCATACTGTGCCTTGCCCATGAACAGGTTTGTCCAAACACGCAAGAGAAAGAAATACCAAAAAGTATAAACTATTTAGTACATGATAATAGTAAAAAAGAATCTTTAAAAAATATTTAAATCTTGCCTCACAGCGAGATGGTCCCGAGTTCAATTCCTGGTCTGTGTGGGGCTTTTATGTGGAGTCTGGGTGTTCAGGTTTTCCCTATCAACTTAAAACATGTAGTCATATATAGGTAAAACTATGGAAACAAGCACTTTGGAAGAGAAGTAGGGAACTACCCGTCACTAGTTGGTAGCACTGCAGACATATTAACTCATAAGAACTTGAGAACAATTTGTTTTCACAAATTCACCAAATAAATTCATGTCATGAGCAGGCTGGTGGAAAGCAGTGTTCCAAGATGGAAGAACAAACCCACAACAACCAATAACCCTAACCATTGGCTACTGCTTGATTATTGTTTAGGATAAAATATACTGTATTTTCTTAAATACAATCTAAAACTAAAGCCAGAGGAAATAATTCAACTCAGACATACACATTAAATGTCTGTTTCCATCTGGATAAGAAATATTTGAATACTCTTCCACGGAGTCTGGCAAGACAGACAGCCAGTTTGACCTATCATTAAATATCATGGTCCAAATAGTAAAAATACATGACAGCAGTGATGAGATCATCTGAAATGCAGACGTATGATTATAGGATCTTGTCACCGGAAAGTAACAGTTATTTGTCAGCACTACGTCCAGAAGAACCACTCATGCCAGTGGTCAGAGGCAGCAGGTTCTGCAGCAACTTACTTTTTCTTTCCTTTTCTTTTTCAGCTACCTAAATTCTACCTAAAATGGCCCATTTTGTGTATCTTTCTATTTTTTGGGGGGTTTTGAGTGGACATTTTTGAGGGGAAACAATATTCCCTCAAGGACTCCCTTGAAAAAGAGGCTCTTAATCTCAATGGGACTTTCCTGGTTAAATAACGGTTAAGTAAAATAAAGAAATTCACAAAACTGCGCTCAGTGTGCTAGTGTCGTTATAGAAAGATGGGAGACTTAGAAGGACTTGTAAAAGTGTGTCAGAAACTATACTACAGGAGAAAATGTATATTTGATTAACATTTAAACTCAAACAGTTTTGCTCAACATGAACACAACTTTACAGTCAGCTGTGAATTGTAAGACCATCTTGTTATGTTCAGTTCCTTCATCCTTAAATATGAGAATAGCGACTCTAATAAAACAACATTTCCCTTTAAAGTAGGATGGGAGATGATAGAACTCACAAAGTGTATCTCTCTTATCGTCACAAATGAGGCTGTGATGCTAGTGTTCATACATAAAGTTAAAACTTTTTAAAAATGCAATTTAGGCACCAAAACAAGCCTTTATTTTACCAGATAAACAATGAGAGGACTGCAGAACTGGCTGTTGTTGCTGTGAGTGACTGAAAGTACAGACCTCTGAACTGGGATAAAGTGCAATGTCCTGCCATGGTTTATATGGCCCTGCTCAGATAATAAGGCTTTATGGCACTTTGACATCGTATCGTTTTAGATGGAACATTGGGTTCACTTGACCTTACTGAGGTATTTTCTACACTGACTGGTAGCTCGACTCGATAAGTTGAACACTGTATAGCAGAGGTTCTGTAAAGAGTTGTAAAATAACACCTGAAGTCTTAGGTTCACAGCAGTGACTGCAGCCTTGTCATACGGTCTGTGTCCAAAAGGTGTCAGTGTTGAGTTTCCTACTGGTGCGCAAAGATTTAGTCAATCTCTATTGCGCACTGTTTGGTGTTTAAACTGTATTATAACATTTAACACTGTTATGCTCCACATACTCTTCAGTGTAAATGGAAACTTTTAAAGCAGCTGGACGCATTATAGTGTAGCCTCATTTTCATTTTTAGCCAAAAGCAAAAATCCAACAAATGCATTGCGTATTTGCAATTATCTGAATGTTTAACTTTTGTAACAAAATGTTTTTCTGTGTGAAGTGGCAGTATTATTGTGCACACTATGCAGTGCAGTCAATTTCATACACTTCTCCCACCAATACATAAGTCAACATGCATAGTCATCCAATTGATTAAACGGTTTCAAAAATGTCTGTATTAGTATAATATTGTTACCAAAGTTTAGGCTTATGTTGTTCTTGTTGTTCCGCTAGAGCTTCTTTAGACGTCTGTTCATTTACTGAAAAGGCTCCAAGTCACTGAGAGCAGCATTAGTGAAATACATTATTGTTATCGAAATTAAAATTGCATTAAGGAGAATCGTAGCCAAAAAGTGAAGCTGCGTCTCAGCTGACAGTCAGCTGACAGCCGCTAAGAGTTGAGAAAAGTTTGCCATCAGTACACTATAATATGGTAATTAGCTTACAGCCTGCGCGACCCTATTGGCTCTTCGTCCGAGTCAATTTCCCACTTCCATCCTGACGTCAGGGCAGCTACAATGCTCTTAAACTCATCTGCTGTGTGATCCCTCGGAAAAAATCGTCCCAGCAGTGAGCAGCTCATAGGCGCTCACTGCCTTTACTTTCGGCTTCTTTTGCCCTCTCCGCGTGCGCCACGCACTCGTGAAGAGACGTCAAGTGTTACATGTTTGAAATCCAAAACCGCCGACTTTCACATGCTGAAAAAGGACTCCGCTGCTCGCGCGCGCGGCACCGCTGTGTCTGTGCACTAGACTGCAAAGACAAACTCTGAGTGGCTGCGCAGGGAAACGCTGAACAACTCGCTTTTCTTTTTTAAAAGACATACGACTTAAAAAGCCAAACTGGCTCACGTTGTTCCAAACCAGACCAGTTTGACAGCTGCTCCTCAGCCCGGTTGGAGGACTGTCAGCAGCAAGAGGATGGCATCAGAACTGGCAATGAGCAACTCCGACCTGCCCACCAGTCCCTTGGCCATGGAATATGTTAATGACTTCGATCTGATGAAGTTTGAAGTGAAAAAGGAGCCGGTGGAGCCCGATCGCAACATCAGCCAGTGCAGTCGCCTTATCGCCGGGGGATCATTGTCTTCCACCCCGATGAGCACCCCTTGCAGTTCGGTGCCCCCCTCTCCCAGCTTCTCTGCGCCCAGTCCGGGCTCGGGGAGCGAGCAGAAGACGCACATTGAGGACTTCTACTGGATGTCCGGTTATCAACAGCAGCTCAACCCAGAGGCACTGGGCTTTAGCCCTGAGGACGCTGTTGAGGCGCTCATCAACAGCAGTCACCAACTCCAGTCTTTCGATGGCTATGCCAGGGGCCAGCAGTTCCCCGGAGCGGCCGGTGCTGGGGGCGCCATGGCCGGGGAGGAGATGGGCTCTGCTGCGGCCGTGGTCTCTGCAGTGATCGCCGCAGCGGCTGCACAAAACGGCGGGCAACATCACCATCACCACCATCACCACCACAGCGGGGCTCACCACCAGCAGCCCGGCGTGCAGTCCAGCAGCGCCTCGGTATCGGGACACACGCACATGCGCATGGATGACCGCTTCTCGGACGAGCAGCTTGTGACCATGTCCGTGCGCGAGCTTAACCGGCAGCTACGAGGGGTCTCGAAAGAAGAAGTCATCAGATTGAAACAGAAGAGAAGAACCCTAAAAAACAGAGGTTACGCGCAATCCTGCCGCTTCAAGCGCGTACAGCAGCGGCACGTCCTGGAGGGAGAGAAGACCCAGCTCTTGCAGCAAGTGGATCACCTGAAACAGGAGATCTCCAGGCTGGTCCGGGAGAGGGACGCCTACAAAGAAAAGTACGAGAAGCTCATCAGCACCGGCTTCCGAGAAAACGGCTCGAGCAGTGACAACAACCCCTCGTCCCCGGAGTTTTTCATGTGAGTCCCCCTCTCCGCAAAGAATAACTTATAGAGAGGCCGCTAAAAGTTTTCATTAGGACTTATTTTTCATTTGGCTCACATGCCCATAGACCAAGAACTTATACGACAACTTTTTGACTTTTCTTTTATACATTTTCAATATGCGGATGTTTTAGGCATATCTTTTTTATTTGATAAGAACTTGTTTGAGAAGAATACTTTTGCCCTATAATATCAAATTCTACGTGAAGCTGTCCAATCATGGCGGTTCATTATAATTGCAAAATTTGCCTCTATTATATATTTTTTGAAAGTTGATCCAACTTCATTGCGCAGTATACCCGTGTACACGAAGGCACGCAGTATACTCTGTCAAGTTCATCAACTCTCATCATTTTGCTTTGAGTTCAGTCTGTCCAGCAGCACCATCAAGATAAGTTTTTAAACTTTTTTTTTTGCCTTTTGTCTGCCAATCTGTGGAGGACCTGTCGTCACCTCATCTCATACGTTTGCTTGTTTTTGTGTTGAGCCGCAAAAGACTGAATTTACTGTGTGACAGTGCGGACTGTGCCCTGCATGCTGGACATGTATGGTTCTTTTTGTGCTTGAAGATGTCCTTTTTGTCGGATGCCTCCAGCATGGTATTCATTCTTCATTTAAGGTGCTTCACTTTTTTGGGGCATCATCAAAAAAGTGACAGGACTTTCCTCCCACCCATGCAATGAACTCTGGGGCATTTCTGCTGTGTTGAAGTGCGAGCCTCGGCTCACGGGGTACAAAGTGCGCGTCTATGGAGCTGAAGCGTGGGTCTGCGCAAAAAGACAGCCATTGTCATCCATAACAGTGTGCATCGGATTTAATAATAATACTATTTTAAAAATCATAATTTAAAATAAACAATATAAGTTTGAAGCCTGCGCTCCAATTCTACCAGAAACAGTGAGAATTTATTTTTATATTGGATCAGGAGAATTGGCGAGGTTCCAGTTAATACAAAGATAGTATTGTATAGTGCATACACAGCGCTTTGCTGCATGTGCTTTGAAACACTGTGAGCGCGCTCATTCTTGTACCGACAGGACGGTAGTTTAAGAAAAAAGGAAATATTGTAGATGCATCTTAGGAAAATTGTCAGGCTTTTGGACATGTCTCTCCTGAGTAAAATGACGTAGTTACAATGCACTAAAGTTGCCTGGAATTACAAGTTAAACATATACAATGTTGATAGAAGTTTGTGTTGCGCATGAGGCGCAATCATTTCTTACTTTTTATTGATAATACATTTATAGAAAGACTGTCCTCAGCAAAGTTGATATTTGCAAAGCAATAATTATCTATTTAATAATGTCTGGACATTGTTTGGCTCTTTAGGGATTGAGACCCTGCATGTAGAAAATGAGGGAAACCATCCTCCTTTAAATATTGAAAATATGTTAATGAATCGTCATCTTATATAATATATATTCTATATTTTGCTGTGCAAAATTATTTCATTCACTAACCTGTGATGTTTATATGTGCTCGTTTTTCATTTCATACAATTAAATGATATGCAATAAATGTATGTTACTGTCTTCAATAAGTCTGTCATTTCCTCACCTTTTAGACTCTAAAAGACACATCTAAAGCACTGCTACGAGACTTTTATAAAACTGTAACGACAAATAGCTTTACCTAAACACACACGTGTAATTTAGACTCTAAAAGACACATCTAAAGCACTGCTAAGATAGTTTTATAAAACTGTAACGACAAATAGCTTTACCTAAACACACACGTGTAATTTAGACTCTAAAAGACATATCTAAAGGCACTGCTAAGATAGTTTTATAAAACTGTAACGACAAATAGCTTTACTAGCTTTACCTAAACACACATGTGTAATTTGGGACCAAATTTGATTTGTAAGTCAGGGCTCCGCTTGGATTTACTCAACAGACAAGTAGCAAAAGCTGAGGAGTTGATTATGTTTGACAGAAAATACACAACAAAACATAATGAAATACACATTTCCTTCATGAGTGTGTAGCGTAAATGTTTGCACACATATGAAGTTGGGACATCACACACTCTCAGAAGAGCACAATCTTGACTTGTTCAACATATTACTTTATAAAACTACCAAACATATACAGTATATTTCATTGTTTGTGTTTTTGATTGATACTTTAGTCTAAAAGTAAATTACATATCACTGGAGTAAGTCCCACTCAGAGCTGTGTATTCAGCCTGTCTCGCTCACACTGTGTTTTGGTTATGCCTTTTCATCTTATATATTTCAGAGACACATGAGTGTGTCTGCGGTGGGCAGAGACACTGCTCTCAAAAGCGTTTAGTGTTGGAAACTTAGCAGAATGCACCTTTTCTCTAGTTGTACGTTATGGGTCAAGGAATGCAACTGCGGCTTTCTGTTCAAAACAGAAAGAAAACAAAAAAAAAAAACGTTTCAGAGGACAGTTACAAGTTAGATTTTCCAGTCCGATGATGCTCAGGCTGCTCATTTAGTGTGTGTGTGTGTGTGTGTGTGTGTGTGTGTGTGTGAATGTGAGAGAGAGAGAGAGAGAGAGAGAGAGAGAGAGAGAGCGGAGGACACACAGGAAGGGGACAATCTGATAAGAAAAAGTGAGACTTGGGCTAACGGTAATCTCTCTCTCAGATATTGTATACATTAATGAGTTCACACATATGCAGATGCGGTCCCCGGCTCTCTTATTTTTGACGCCTGGAGGGGTGTGACGCCGCGGAGTGAGGGCCGAGCTGAGCGACTGAGACAATGGCGGGGGCTCGGGCTGAATTAAATGATTTTGCAGATGATTAATAGTAGTGTGGCCCGGTGGCTCCTGCGATGTAGAGATGATAAATCGTGAGTGCAGTCCCATGCAGCTGTGCCAGAGTTGGGTCTAAGCATGCACAGTCCAGGCAATTTACAGCCAAGACGCTCCCCTTCTGCCTCAATTTATTTAATTACATCTATTTGAGCCCACTATTAGCGCCGCACTCTTTTTGGACTTCACTGAATTCGTTTTAGTCGTGTGGAGATTTTTAAGGTTTCCACAGCACGTTTGTTGCATAGGTGTTTCGCCACATTGAAAAAATTGACTTAAAGGGACTACACCTGATTTTTTTCCTAGTAGTGGAATGAAATCATTTTTTCCTTCTTTAGTATATTGCAAATTCAGGCATTTCTGCACAAATAATACAGAGCCAGAACGTTTATTGTCAATTTCATGGTTTGCAAGCTAGTTTTCTAGCATTTCTGTGAGTGTGACCCAAAAAAGTGACCCCGCCAGTCGTGAAATGTGCTTATATACTCATCTCTAAGAAGAAACAGGATTTTTGAAATGTGTGAGGAGAGTTAAAAAATCAGGGTATAGTGCCTTTAAGAAGATTTGCCACTGATAGAATAAATACATTTACGATGTCAAGTTATTATTAGACAGGCAGCATCAGGAGTTGATCATCAGGACTACTCCCTCATTACGTTTTCACTCACGTAAGTTTGGACGACTATGTGTTGTATTATTGTTTCTTTTTCATCCATGCATTTCTTTAGTCATTTCTTTATTTGTTCTCGTTACATGGTATGCAACATAATTGATCTTGTACATACAACTTCAATATGAAAAAATAGATACATTCCTTGCAGTAAAAGATCAGGAGCAGGTTGAAGAGTAACTCTTATTTAAACCCTACCCCCTTCTCACTTCAATATACATAACATAGTATGTATATTGTGTACTTTATTTTAAACTTTTTTTTACTGTGTGCTGTTCACACATAGGCCCAGCATTCATGTATGCAGATTACAAAGTTATCTAAAAACAAAAACAACAACGCATAAAGTTTTTAACAAGTAACATGATTTTGGTGTAGTGAAAATCTCTCTTTTTCTTTCTCAGCACAAAAAAAAAAAAAAACCTTCTAACGTTGGCACGCTCACACACTCTCTGTCCCGGGCCGCCGTTTTGACATCCGTCTTTTCTCATCATCCCAACACTCTCCTTAAATTGCAATGACATTTGCATGAAGACAGATTTAATTTGCCGGGGCTCCTTCCCCCCTTTTCTTTCTGTGGGATCAGCACAGAGCATACATTATATAAGTGATAAAGCTATTGATCGCGTGATGATGAATCGGGATGGAATGCTGACACCGGGCACTTGACAGCAACAAATGCAACTCGGTGTTCGCTCGGGCATTAAACTTTGTCATAAAGTGGATCAAAGAAGGGAACAGTTGGGGAGCCTATAAGCGGGTAGCCTCTTTAAATAAGTTTTCGATGTTTACGCGATTCGCTTGCGAGACAGATCTATAGAGCGTGTGCGGAGGGATACGCGCTCTCCTCTCAAAGCCACAGTCAGGTGAGGACACACTGATCTCATGTCCACCCAGTTACCCCCGCACAACCAAAGCCCTTTTCGGGCCATTTCTGCTCATCACACGCATCTCAGTTCTAGGACATCTCCAAATTTGGCGGGCGCACCATTACCGTAACCGCCCGGTTGTGTGGTAAGTTATATCAGGTCAATGCAGGAGGCGCGGTGTCGTCATGGCACTTTGCATTGGCAAGACGCGAAGTTCATTTTACTCTCACGCCCACATCAATCAGAAGTGGATCGTGGGTGTGTTCAGAAAAAGACAAGTGTGGTGAAATAGACGAAAGGGCTATAATTAAAAACAAAAAACGGTAGTGTTTCAGTGTTGGGTTGAGATTGTCATGCACTGGTGACATCGGCACTGAACTAGATTAACCAAAAGAGGAAAAAATAGTTTCAACCGCATGCGTGAGGTGGTTTTGCGAAAGATTCTACAACTGGAGGCAGAGGAAAAAGTATTATGGGTAAATCAAACGACTTACACCTAAGTTCTATATCCATTTGGCTCCATTTTGTGCAATATCAAACATCAGAGTTGCACAAACTAAATAGTACTGTTTATTCAGTCCAGTTTTAAATAGTATAAAAGCAATGCATTCTTTAGATTAGCGTCTTGTTGTTGAGGCGGATGTGGAGGGAGTGACTGGTGTGGTGTCATGACAGAGTTGTCCTTGAAAGGCTGCTGCAGGTGATGTTGATAATGAGCTGGTGTGGACCTGCCGAGGTAATTTTATAGCTCTGTAAATAGAGCCAAACCATGAGACTGTGACTTCCACTAATCCAGACGCGCCTCTCACGCAGCGCCCCTGCACGAAGCTACACAATATCAAAAGAAATCACGGCGAAGTCTGAAACAAAACATTTTTAGATTGTTTTTTTGTAGTGAGGTCAATATTCATTTCAATCATGAGGGATTTAGTGACATCTAGTGGGGTTTTGGCAGGTTACTTTGCTGTATTGATAAGAGTTATATCTTTTCTTGTGTTTGATCACATGTGCCCCTGTAGGTCATCGAGAAAATTCCTTCATCTGTGATCCAAAGTCACCGTCTCCACACTCTGGATTCTGAGGTAAACACCTTTTTATTACGTCAAAGCACGGTTCACAAGTAATGTATGTATAACCTGATGAGTCGCGTGTGTGTGGGTGCCCACGCACCTATGAATATTGATAGTGAAGTGAAAGAGGCAGAAGTGTGTTACTATGTCGGTAAAGTGTCCATAATGGAGTCATAAACCCACACATGCCAGTGTTGTACCTCCTCGGCGCTGTTTGATTCCACCTTTTTAATGGATAAACATACACATTTTGCCAAAATTCTGTCATAGTTTATATCCAATTTGAATTGCTGCAGTAAAGGCCAACATCTAACTCTACGCATCCTGCTATATGCATGGTTACATATAAAAATATACAATGTGAAATATAATATGACATATAAGACGTGATCGGAAATTTGCTAGTTATCAAAGGCAACTGAAAAAACAGGTCTGGTGAAATCACTCACTTGAAAGTCGCGACTGAACTTTGAAGCGATGCATGTCATTCATAAGAAGAAATGACTACAGTGTGAAAGCTCGTGTTGATGCATTCCCACCTCTGTCAGGTAGCACAAGTGTCTGCATGGGCGCATTTGTATCCACCGTTATTTACCTGATTGTGTCTAAGTGGAGCCTATAGGATCAGTACCTGGCTGTGCTCCAGGCCCACTTAACTTCAGGAGGGGCGCAGGACAAGAGGCCTCAGGGATGACAAGGACAAATCTCCTTTAGATGAAGTGTTTTAAGTGCTTTGATTCCCCTCTCGCGTCATCACCGTGAATTAGATGCCCTCTCCTCACCGCTCGGGGCTGTGGAATATAAACAACCACACAAGAACACATGAGTGAAAGTGGAAAAGCATGAGGGTGTCTGTCTCGGCCTCGTAAATCTCCCTCTCTGAGCGGCTGAGCTGATGTTGCGCGCTGACAAGCTGCCCGTGCGCGCGCCCAGAGGTATACGGTGGACTTCAATCCATGCGATAGGGAGAGCGCCGTCTTT
Source organism: Lesueurigobius sanzi (assembly GCA_900303255.1). Taxonomy (NCBI): domain Eukaryota; kingdom Metazoa; phylum Chordata; class Actinopteri; order Gobiiformes; family Gobiidae; genus Lesueurigobius; species Lesueurigobius sanzi. Next base: position 11,991 of record OMNZ01075439.1, read on the forward strand.
GTTTTATGCAAATCTGTGAATATGAAGGGGCAGGGGGGGGTGGAGGGGGGGATGGGCAGGTGGGGCCAATGAGCAGTCTGGCCACGTAGCTCCAGGAAGACAGGCTGAGTGATGGAGACCGAGAGCCAGGTCCCGGCGTCCTTGCCTGGGGAAAGAGTGTCCGGACTCGGGCCTGGGCTGCCTGCGCACCTCCATGCACTGGTGGAGGCTGCGGCTTCATCAAACCGCAGAGAAGTTCCGCTGCACAGTATTGATGTTCTACTCCAGGGGTGCTCAGAGGTCAGATATTCAGAGTAGTAAACGTCAAGTGGAATTTATACGTCCCGGTAATAACCAACTGCGGGTTTGTTCTATTCAAAACAGGATTATTTGAGTGCTTCAGAGGGTCCCTGTGTGTGAGGCTTGAAACAGGTGCTCTTCAAAGACTGGGCGCAATATTCAAGATGAATTGAAAATTTGACTTCACTGAAAAATGTAAAAAAAAAAGAAAAGAAATGTAGCCAGGAGTGAAGCAATATATGTAAATGCACTTCGTCTTTCGTGAAAAAGCAAAAGTCCTTTATTAGAAAATGGGTAGCCACGTTTTTGTCCCACGTTTTCTACATTTTCCAATGTATTTATTAGTGATGTCATCAACTTTGTAAAATTTATTTCATCAACTTGACGCAATTGATGGCTGAAGTTAAGAGTTCTAGCAGCCATTGGCATTGTACACAACGTTTTATACATTAAATATGGAGAAAAAAAAAATTTTTTAATTCAATTTAATTCCAAGCTAAATCAGCCCAAGATCAGATTTCCGACACCGAAACACAGCCTGATTGCAGCATTGATCTCGCTCTTAGAGGTCGACGTGAGTCTAAGTGAAGAGTTACATGAGTGGTGGGTGTTAAGATGTCAGGTGCCCCGCAACAAAACGGTGGAGTTCAAGGCTCAGCAGGGAGCTGGAGGACTCCGAATGTGCTGACAAAGACGAACTACCAGGTGTGGGAACAAGCCACTGAGAAAGAGAGTAAATATAGAGTGAGGAGGATGTATATAAATGCATGTGTACTGATGCGCTGGGTTTTATTTTTAGTAAAACTAAGGGCTGAGCAGATGTCACGGGTCAAATATGTGCCTGTGAGAAAGAGGTGTGGATGTTTATAGTTTGTTTTCAAGCGTGTGCACTGTCTAATATAAATACACATTAATCACGCTGTCTGTAATGAAGGTGACACAAAAGTAAACTAAATATTGTGTCATTTATTTTTTCTCTTATAAAATATTTTGTGGTGACAGTTTCATACTGACATGGCATTTCTTGGTCCAAGCTCACATGTTTTAGTTGAGCAGACAATGGGTGTGAAGTGTCACCCAGGTACCAGAGGCAAAAGCTTAGAACCCTGAACCATAGATGTGCCTTAGTTCACTGCATGTGATTCCCAGGTGGAGCAGGGCCCAGGATGTAACTTTTTTCCATAGTTTATTATTTATCATTATTACAAGTCTATGTTCAATGTTGCACGAGAACACCGAAGAAAATTCCTAATCTGTGAAACGTTCATTGGCGATGGCAATAAATTCTATTCTGATTCTCTGATGTCTGTGTGGAGTTTGCATGGTCTCCCCGTGTCTGCGTAGTTTTCCGCAGAGTGCTCTGGTTTCCCCTACCACTGAAAATATGTACAATAGGGTCCCATCTGGGGCCAGGACTCCCCTGAAAAAGAGATCCTAGGCCTTTTTCTCCAAAAACCATGTCTTTACATCCTAGGTGTACATGGCTAATCTTGGTGTCCACACATTTGGTAGAGCTTTGGGATGACGGTGGAAGTGAAATAAAAATAAATCATGTTGTTTGACAATAAAGTGAGGTTGCCATAGGTTTGAATGAATTTACACCTGAAAAAAACACACACATTTTCCCACAAAATCCCATTTTCCTCCCTGTGGTGGAGCAAATAACAACAGAAATGGATAATCCCACATCAGCTGTCACTAATTTGCAACTTTGGAATATTTTTCTGCGTGAAACACGTAGGTCAGTAACTGTATCTGAAAAAAAGTCCCCATTTTCGGGGACTCTAGGTCTTAAGAGGTTAATCTCAGTGGAGCTTTCATGGTTAAATAAAGGTCAAATAGAAAACCAATTCACTTTAAATTAGCTATTTTGGAAATGAGAGCATGGGTTAAGCTGAAATCCACTGAACTGTTGTTTGTATTTATCTCTCATGGTTTTGTCCTATTTTAGACAGAATTTCGCCTTTGGATAGGTCTGGTTTAGTCATTTTAAACCTGTTACAGACCTGCGTTCGATCCGCTGGCACACAGAAAAACACGTGTTGCAAAGCTACGACATCAGACACAGTTGATCACACAGTAAGAGACAGGAGGAGTTGTTCACTAAAAACATGCTGAAGCAGTATCACTCTGGCACGTTATCTCGCCACTCGCTTTACACAATAGTCCCATGGGCGTTTGGCTGTTTTGAAGATTTGTCTTTATTTTAAGCCACTATGATAGACTGATGTTCCCTGCCCCATCGCGCTCTGTTCGCGGTGCCAAGATGTTGATGGCAGCGGGGACACATGAAACCGATCCACTGTCATGGCGTGCGGAGTGAATGGGAGACCACTGAGGAGCACAGCATAAGAGCAAAAACAACCTCGCACTCCATATAGGTCAAAAGTCAAAGGATGATTTATTCAGGGGTGCGTGTCAGGCCCCTCCCTCCGTGTGCTCCACCTGCCTCTCAGAAAGGACTAAGAAACTGGAGACTGCTCTGAGGAGGACTCTATATTTAGCCCCGGTGACCCAAGACATCGTGGGCAAACTTTAAAGTTAAAAATATACGTATGGGCATGTAAGTACAGTGAACAGGCTTCTCTCATAACCATCAATCCTATCCAAACATTAATATAACTCGTGTAAGGTTTCCAGTTATCTAAATCAGAATATTCATGGTTTCAAGAGTGTAAAAATACCTCTTGAGTGCCAAACGGACTCTTAAAACTTGTGCTTTGCCACCGCGTATGTAACTTCACAAGTTATGTAGAAAATAAAATAATTCATGAAAACCTTAATAGTTTTCTTATAATTCTGAAATATGAATGTGAATGTTAATCTTAAAGGTAATATATACTGCTTCCACTGGGAGTCAGAAGCCTGTGAACTTGATCAGATCTGAAGCCCCAGTAAACAGAAAGGGTCATGTCAGGTAGTGTACGCTGCATAAATCAGTTAGCTACCGTATTTTCCGGACTAGAAGTCGCACTTTTTCTCATAGTTTGGCTGGTCCTGCGACTTATACTCCGGTGCGACATATATATTAATGAATATGTTACGTTAACATACCAGACACCTATTCAGTTTATGCTTCGTGTAGCTGAATAACCCTGAATGTGTTATGTTAGCATACTGTACACCTATTCAGCCTGTTCTTCTCTATTCTATTGTTATTTTTTAAACTTGCCTTTCAACATGAAATGTCTGTTCTTGGTCTTGGATTTTGTAAAATAAATTTCCCCCCAAAAAATGCGACTTATAGTCCAGTGCGACTTGTATATGTTTTCATTCATCTTATTTAGAGTGCATAAGAGATGCTTGTATAGTTTATTTAGAGAGATGCTAAGACATTACTATATATTTTTATTATTATTATTATTATTCTTATTATTATTATTATTATTACCTGTTTTACA
>OMNZ01075451.1:4521-47530 GCA_900303255.1 Lesueurigobius sanzi
AAAAAAAAAAAGCACCCTGGAGTACACCATCTTCGGCTCTGTATCCATTGAAAACTTCCATTTTAAAGGTGCATTGTGGAACCACACTAACGCCATGCTACTCACTAAGCGCACTAATATCAAGTTGTTGTTTTTTTCTGCATAAAAAGTTCCACAAGGCACCTTTTCAAGCGATGAACAGGCTTTCTGATAGCCCCTCTGGCTCTGGGCCCTCGGTAAACAATACTTGGCATTACCCTTCAGTCCAACGCCCCTGATCACCATCTCTGTGTGTACGTCAACTTCCTCAAATAGATTTATTAAACGGATGCTCTAGAGGTCTCCAACCTTTTTTACCATTTTGAGCTACTTTTGTGTGACAAAAATGGCAGCAATCTACTTATACTTCAAAGAAACACATGTAACTAGGCCTCTAGGACTGCCAAGATGACCATTCAACTTAATAAAAGGAAATTACAGTAGTTTCTGCTTTATACTTTGCTATGTTTGGAGATGTTTTGCTCAGAACAACAAAAATTCATCTAAAATGTGACTCATCAAGAGTATGCAGAAAGCCTTTGTCGAGCTACTTGGAAAGGGCTGGCGAGCTGCTGGTAACTCCCTAGCTACCGGTTGGAGATCCCTGTTCTGTAGCCATACTGCACAGCTTGAAGAATTGCATATAATCTATATACCAATACCATTAAAAGAACTGGGATGGGATGAAGTTTGTCTTGCGTGTAGTGTACTTTGTTTGGTGCGTATAAACATATGAGCCGTCCAGGACAAACCACATTTATCATATTGTTTACATTCCAAGGAATGAACCCTCCAGTGTCCACCACATGGCATAAATATTGGTCTAGCAACAGTAAACTTCATTTTGAACTGCTGAGAAGATGCCTGTATTGTTTGGATAAAATAGTATGATCCTACATGCACTTTTTAATTGAGAAAGATATGGTGGTCTTCACAGGTGCAGAGACGGTCTGTGGGCCCAGCTGCTTACCGTATCTTAGCATGTCTTTCTTTTTGTATTTGATTCCTGGTAAGAGCTATGAGTAAAGAATGTAAACACTTATACAGCAGCTGGGAGTCAATATAAGAAGAACTGAGAGTTTTAAGTGTAAACATATGATCAGTAGTTTACATTATTGAGACTCTCCACTACAGCTGTATCATATTTACCTTCTTCTTTATTTGTAGCAGAAGAACTCTAGTGGTCCTAGATGATGCAAGGACATGCCTGTACTGTTGGGGTCAGTGTAAAAGGAGTCCCCATATGGTCCAGCGCTCTTAGCGAACGAAAATTGTCTAAAGTTGGGAGACTTCTTAATACTGTACATTACTTTTAGTACGTGCTGTTTGTCACCAACTAATTTCGGAGGCTCTAGGACTCTTGCTTTCCTTGTAAAATCTGCAGCAGGCCCAGAGGAGCACCTAATGCTAATGCAGATTTGTGTTGGCAGCCCTCCGTCCCACATCAAGGGGGTGAGTGCAGGAGTGGCAGGGCGGGCCCCCGGCGCTGATGCAGGGCGGCTTTGGTGAGGAGGGCAAACCCGGGGCGCACACTAAGGACCAGTCATTGGCCTCCACAGGTGCAGCTTTGAAATACGTGTGAGGGGAAATCTTACTCAGGTGGGACAAGCTCTACTGTACCAAAGTGTTCAAAGACAGAACTTTCTTAGTGGAGTGTTTGATGCATGTTGTGTTATGATACAGCCCAGCGAAAAGCTAACTAACACTTACTTAAAGTGCATATGACAGGTTTTAATCCTTTTGTAATTAGTTTGATGGATCTCCGTGGAGAGAATTAATCTTAGTTTGACGTCAATGAAGTGGTGATTTAATGAAGAGAAGTTGGGGAAAATGTGTATTTTTTTATTTAAAATGTTGAGTTATTGACATGGAGGGGATCAGATTGGTATAATATTGTCAGCATGGCAAAAATGTGTTTGTTTACATCTACGCTCCTCACTTCCTGTGCCCATGTACAATAAGGAAGTGGGGAAAAAAACTTCACAAAAAATGTCAAACCAGGGAAATTAGGTTAAAAATGTCACAAAATCTTAATTATAATGGTGTTAACTATATATTAATGATTTTCTTTGTCTAATGTGTCATATGCACTTTAAGCAGAGATACCAAAGAGAAGGTACCACTCAACAACAAAACATCTGCTCGTTTCACGTCTTGAGAAAGGCTTGTTTGGAGCCGATACGTGGAATAAACCAGCAATTTGTTTTAAATGATTTTAATATGCACATAATTTCAATTCTCTGCTTTTCCCCTGCATGTGGTGAAATTGACAATAAATCTAATTCTGTAATACTGTATGTAGTGCAATCTAATGTAAAAATTGTAAGAAAAATTCAGTGTACTCGGATCATCTTTTGTAGCGTGTCACTCGACAGATGCACTCGCTGGGAGACCAACATAGCAACAATGTTTCTTCCAATATTTACCTAAATTTGTTGATAACTTGTGTCACTCATCACTTGCGTTTCTTGATCTAAATCCCGACTCAGTCTCACATTATCGTCATCCGCAAGAGTTTTCCCCCTGATCTAACAGCTGCTGCTTTGGAGGCAATAGTTTTCTGGCAGTGGGATAGATTACCTTTGCTCCAAACAATCCTTTGTGCTCAGCATCCTTTGTCTGTGCTGCAGTTGTGTGTCAGGGTTACGGGCCCTTGTAAATCTATTATCGCCGTGCTCTGAGGCAAGTTTGGAAACTCACCACTGTTTTATCTATGAGCTCACTCTTCCCTTCAGCAGGAGGATAACGTTTCATTTGTAAAACACAAGCCTCTTCATCTGCTCTAAGCAAAACACCATTATTGCCGATATTTGTCAAAATGTCAGCACAATATAGGGCTAAGAAAGGAATAAAGTGAGTTCAGGTCAATGGTTTTCTGTGCCGTGGGCGCCGTGTCTCCTCTGGACAATAGATTTGGCCTTTGTCGACCACAGCTGTCTTTGTAAAGAGCAGGAATTCCTCCTTCCTCCAGATGACCACTGGGATAAATGAGGCCTTCTGTAAGAGAGAAGAGTCCACTGCGGGTCAAAAGGTAGAAGCGGGGGTGGTCTTTAAAGCACTATTTTTGTGCCTGATTGCCTACATAAAGATGTTATACGTATTTGCGTTGGTGGGTTTGTTGAAACATGAGCAAATACATTTGTCAGAGGGACAGAACAGATTTAAGCAAGGCTCAGTTTAAGGGGAAAGTTATTCAGAATATTTTACATTTTGCCAATAGTATTAAAGATGTAAACTCTAGCCACAAGGATCAATAATAAAAACAAATTATCCTATAAGTTTCAGCTTACTGATTGCATTCATCATATTGTTTATTTATTATTTGCATGTGCTGGAATATTTTCTAGTTTTAGCTCACTCTGTCCCTTTGACGATAACAGAACTCAATGATAATAACATCTAGAGCCTTTTTGCTTGTTTTTGTTCCAACACTCTTATATTGAGTGAAAGGGCTTAGTGGTTCAATAATGAATGTGGATTTGACTGTATATTCTTCCTACAACAGTACACAGTATAGGGTATTTTAGGGTGTTTTTGTTGCCATTTCATATGAAATGGCAACTCCTAAAAACATTAGGAGCAACAGATGAGACCAGAATATGAGACCGACTTGAGACACATTGGAGAATTTGTTTTGATGCCTCAAAAAACTGTTTCTAAAAAGCCAATATGGAGAAGTCAAAATTGACTACTGTATTTTCCGGACTAAGTCACACTTTTTCTCATAGTTTGGCTGGTCCTGCGACTTATACTCAGGTGCGACTTATATATGAATTAATATGTTACATTAACATTCCAGACACCTATTCAGTTCATTGTTTATGCTTCGTGTAGCTGAATAACCATCAACGTCTTACATTAGCATATCATACACCTATTCAGCCTGTTCTATTGTCATTATTATCACTTGCCTTTCAAGATGAAATGTCTGTTCTTGGTCTCGGATTTTGCAAAATAAATTTCCCCCAAAAAATGCGACTTATAGTCCAGTGTGACTTATATACGTTTTTTGTCTTCTTCATTCTGCTTTTTTGGCTCCGTAGCAACTTATAGTCCGGAAAATACGTTACTTTGGAATGTACCACAAAATATTTGACAGGGTTTCCACAGCAGCAGCAGGCCAAATTGAATACTTTAAAAGCCAAATAAAGCACATTTTGTCTTCTTTTTTACTGTATTCAATGTTATTGCTGTATGAAATTTAAGACTATAGTAAGAAAAATATGAGGAAAGAACAGACAACCTTAAAATGATATTATTTTCAGTTTGATCTGAAATCTCTCTGGTGTCTTTGATTGAGACAAATAGAACACATTAAACGTGGAGAACATTTGAGATTTAGACAAGGAAAAAAATGTAAGCAGGAGTTTAGTCTGAGATGTTGTACAGTCTGTTCCTCAGGAGACAAAATTAATCAACAGGAGCAACAAGCCGTCTGCTCCGATTTATCTTAAACAAAGCTCAAAGAAGTGTCTAGAAGAAAGGAATGAGTTATTATTGAGAGCTTTTTGAAATGTCTGTTGCAAGGACTGACTTACCTTTGAAGGTATTATTAGCCAGAGGTATGGCCTTTTGTCTTAAGTCCTTACATGTCTTTGTCTACGAAAGCATCATCAATCATCCCACCAAACATCTCTTGACTTTCTCATTAGTATCTGGACCACCATGCCTTACAACCACAGGCTCATTTCTCCGTAGTCTGCAGAGGTATGCGCTGAGTCGAAGCTATTGTGGCTCTTCATAATGAGAATACCTGCCCATGCCGAGACCTGAGGCTGATCACAATCTGCTCTCTGTGGCTCTGCGTTCAGACAGACCGTTCTTTACATAAAATATTGTGATGGTTATCTATATCTGAGTTTGGATCGGAGCTGGAATGGCACCAAATGAGACTGTTGCAAAAGATATTTACACAACAAGTGGAAAACAAGTGATGACACGACCTCTGCGTTAGATGTTATTCAAATGTATACAGTACTCGCTTAGGTACACTCGGATACCTTAATCATGGGTCAAAACGCAAACAATCAGCCTTATTCAAACATGGAGGTGAATATTTCTATTTAATCACAATAATATACAGTACAAGTACAGACAAAGTAGCAGGTTTTGGTTCTATCTAGATCAGGGGGGCTCAAAGTGCGGCGCTCAGACCAGTTTTTGTTGACCCTCGAGCTTCTAGCTGAATTGACCGTGATGGTACTTTTTACTGTAAGTTTAGCCTTTTAAAAAAAAAAAAAAATACTCTTTATTTTATTTTTTTATTTCAACAACACAGAAAAAAAATAAAAAACAACCAAAAAGGGGACACACAACACCACAACTCATCAAAGTTCCATTAAAACAGAATGGTCACTGGACAAGAAGAGGCCACAAAGTAAAGACCTCATTAATTATATCAGGAGCCATTAACAAAGCCATCTCGTAAGTTTGGCAATGTTAAATTACTATAATATGAATGACTGATATTTTAGTGTTAGTCAGAGCTGGAATTGATGTTCCAAGTCTGAATAAAAGTTGCATGGTTAAAACCTCTGCTAAATGACCCCAACTGAACGTTGACCACTGCCTGAGGCCCTCCGCGCTGTATACACTTCAATTGAAAATAGTTTGGACACCCCTGATCTAGATGGATACTTTAATATGTTATATGTTACAAAGAAAGTGCCATCAAGTGTATTCTCTTAAGTCGATGTTTCCCAACAGCAGCACCTATGGAGGAACTTGGAACGAAATTTAAAGGAGGCACTGCAGGCAAAACTCTTTTTTCCCCTTCTAATATTCAGGATTTGGGCTAGTTTGGTCTAAGAGGCCTAATCTTCATAGAAAGGTGTAATTATTGCACTGATTCAACCAGCATTTCGTCGTAGATTTATTTCATTGTAACTTCAAAGGCCACTTTCTCAAAATTCATTCTTCTTACACTCTTGCCACAACATCTCCACTTTAGTTGCATCAACAGCCAGCAAAGTTTCCAGTCGTGTACTTAACAATGATTTTTCAGATGCATTTTTCAATAATTGTAATTCCTAAGTTAATGTGTTAAGTTTTGAACTAAACAAGATATTCATAATCCCCTCGGAACAAATCTTTGTATCTAATACATCAACAAAAGCTGGAGCTGAATAAGCTGTAGCCCCCAATGTTCCACTCCTCTGTTGATGAGGGGGATCCGCTGTTGTGTCTGCAATGAACTGATTTTATTTTTCATTTTATCATTACCATTATTATGGACTTATGTATTTGTGTGTCTGTGTTGTATTGAGGATGTAAAGGAGCGAGCCAAAGACACATTTCTGCCATCTTTGCGCACGGTAGACAATAAAGTTTATCTATTCTATTTCTATTCTATTCTACAATTAAAACATGACCATCCATTATTTTTTGAAAGTTTGGCCATTTTAACACATCCATTTTTTATATGGAAACATAAGATGACAGAAAACTTGTTATACATTCCCCCCTTATATTTTCTAGTATATATTTACAAAATTTACATCACTCAATTATTTGTTTTGAAGTGGCTCACCTTAAAAACAAGAAACTGTATCTAGTTTGTATCTAAGAATGAATCTTTTCAGTAAATGTTTTGACTTCACTGGGTTTTTTGTGGGATAATTAATTGTTTCTGTTCTAGTAAATATGTCATTTCCTAGAAGAGGAAGAATCATTTCCAAATATTATGGGGTGTTTGGAGCAAAAGGTTTGGGATAGCTGCCTGTTTGGATAAACTCACTTTCAGACACGTGACAGCTGTTGCTGTTTGGTTTATAATATTTCTGAACTTGGCTTGAACAACATCACAATCACTTGTAAAGAATCTTCTTAGAATCCAAGTCTCTCTACTCATTTATTAAAAAGGCATTTCGTAGAAGTGATAAATGCTCTGGCCTCATCTCTCAGAATGACAGTTCTTAGTAAAGCAGGATGTGCAACAGAACACTTAGGATCACAAATTGGTCCAATGTGATGACCCAATTCAATAAATCTAATGAACAAATGCAAATAAATCAGTTTTAGGAGTTGGCTCAATGTTTTATTTTCCTTTGTTAGAATAACAACTGCAGCTCCAATGTTACTATCTTTGGGAGAAAGTATAACAAACCTATTTAGGAGCGAGTTTTTGAATATTTGGAGGTAATTTTGTTTTGAATTGTATAATCCCTATCCTAATTTCAACCCAAAGCTGTAACCGTAGAGTCTCAAGGGGTATTTAAATGATATCCCTCTTCTCTCATGCCTGTGTCCAGTTGAAGATGTCAGATAAAGCGGCGGCGGCGGCCCACACATATTTCCAGGCCAATCCCGAACACGTGGAGATGGGAAAGGACCTGGAGCAGTACAAGGACAGACAGGACGTCCTGCCAGAGCACTTTGCGGACCGAGAGGCACGCTCGCATCAGGTACGAAGAACAAAACATGCCTAATGTACTTCACAGGCTACTCAAAAAGGCTAAATTCTTATATGGCCCGCCTGGACCCATCAGTGCGAGACGTGTGCCCAGTATATCACCACATATGCATCTCTTCAACTGTCCTAGGTGAATGTGAAGGCAGTGTGGGATGATCCGGTGCAGGCAGCAAAATTCCTTGCTCTGGAACTCGACATTTAATAGCAAGTGGGGTACAACAACGGAGTAGCTCACTTGCTAGGAGTAGCCATCTCATCAGGGCTCCCTTTCACCACTCAATCACAGCTATGTGTTCTGTACAGAGGACCCAAAATATGGAATAAACTTCCAACCCACCTCACAGAGCTCTCAATATCTCAATTTAAAGGAATAGGCCACTATTTTACATACTGAGATACAGTATGTTCTTACCTGAGATTACGAGTTGATGCGTACCCAGAGTCCCGTAAATAGACTGACGATGTTGTTGGCATTAGCCTCTCCCAGCATATTCACATGGGGAAAAACAAGAGTGAAGTTAGAAGCCACCTGTCATGATGTGAAACAAAAACTGAAAGAAAAGGCCCAAACGCACGACTGCAACAAAAACAATGGCGTTTAATAAGACAAAAATCCAAAGTTCAAAACAAAAAGAACATAAACTCAGGAACCAGGGATAACGTGACAGATAAAGACAATGCACCGACAAGGGAGACACTGGGTATAAATACATGAGGGAACGAGGGACAGGTGAAACACATTAGGGCGGGGCAGGTCATCAACACAGGGGAAGACAAACAGAAAATCACAAGGACAGAACTGACAAGTCAAAATAAAACAGGATATGAACAGAGGAAGACTAAAAAACAAACCAAAATAAGGAAACCAAAAGCAGACCATGACACCACCAATCTCTTAACCACGTTTCCCTATTTAAATACAGTTATGTGAGTAGCTACATGATCCAAGTACACAAAATTAAACATGTTGATTTATCTAAGCAGATAAAAAGTGGCACTATATTGTAAGGCGCAGTAATACGTCCACTCTCACACTCGGAGTGAAGATATTCCTGCGCAGACATCAAAGTGCTCCTGGGGTGTTATTACGCCTATTACACAGTGGGTTCAGAAAGACCTCTATTAATTATATTTTACTATCCATTTGAGATTTATTCATTGAAGAACATTGCATTGTATTTGATCCAGGTGAAGTTGGCTCATCATGTTGAGCTGATATTGAATACTGTAAGTGAATGAACTTTGGGGTGGGAGCAATAGGTTTTAACTTCTTCACACTCCTTTTTGAAACATATTTGTTCTGTTCTTTTTTTCTTGTTGTTTTGTATCTATAATCTGTGAATTCTTTGAATGTTTAAACTATTCTATATCCCCATATATGCTAGATCAGGGGTCTCCAACCGTTTTTACTTTGCGAGCTACTTTTGTGTGACAAAAATGGCAGCGAGCTACTTATACTTCAAAGAAACACGCGTAACTAGGCCTCTAGGACTGCCAAGATGATCATCCAACTCAATAAAAGAAAACTACTGTAGTTTCTGCTTTATACTTTGCTCTGTTTGGAGATGTTTTGCTCAGAACAACAACAAATCTAAAATATGACTCTTCAAGCGTAAGTAGAAAAGTAGAAAGCCTTTGGCGAGCTACTTGTAAAGGGCTGGCGAGCTACTGGTTGGAGATCCCTGTCCTACATACTAGAATTACTATAACCTACTACAGACCATTTGTTTTGTCCTTGTGGTCTGAGCAGTAAAAAAAAAACACTTTCCGCTGTCATTAAGAAGAGGCAGATGGAATGAGAGGTGATAATATGAAAGGTCTGATTGTGAGAACGGCCCGTGCTGCTTTATTACTGGAAAGGCATTTGAGTGGTTCAGCTGAAGTGGCTTTTCCAGAAACCTTCCTATTGCACCACATTCTTTTAGTTCATCTAGGTTCTTTCAGACACATAATCATTCATGTGTCTGTCTGATACTGTATGATTTTATGTATTTTAAATTAATTGTATATATATTCCATAACCTCAATAATAAAAACATGTGTAAACACTTGTGCTCATAAGTTTACATACCGTTCAAATCTTTTGGCCCATAGAACATGAATGATAACACAAACATCTTTCCACTCATGATTAGTGGTTGTGCAGAGTTTGCTCTTTTGAAATCATAATGAAACAGAAACTACTGGAATGTTCCTGATCTAACGTTTACATGAGCGTCACCGTCTGCCAGGAAAATTGTTCAGGAGCAAAGAAAAATACAGGACTCTCTGACAAAATTGGACTCTCTGAAAAACATTATGTTTGTTGCAAGATGCATAATATGTAAACTTTTGATCAGGGACATTTGGTTTCTTTCTAGTTTCTAGTTGAAAAGCGTAAACAAACATTGTTTTTTGACAATAAATGGCAACCACTAACCATGAGTGAAATACAGGTTTTTGTGTTATTCATATTCTATGAAATGCATAAGTTTACATACCCTGATATTCTGCCAGGAGAGACCTTTTTCTTTTTTCAATTTTACTATATTTAATGCTTTAAAATTCCTTATAGGACTTGGACTTTGACAGACTTGATTGATTCACAAGGGAAATTGTGTTGTCACAGTAGCACAAATCATTCATCTTAAAAAAACAAACAGCAAAAGAATAAATGTGAGAATAGAATAAAGAAAGAAATCAGGATATAGGTACTCTGGCATATAGTGCATATCTGGGAATATACGCACACATTTAGAAGTATAAAATACAAAGATAAAATACTAAATACTACAAACTAGAATGATAGAACTTTAACATTTTTGAGATACAAAATATACAGTACAAAGATGAAGCAGATACACAATGCTATGACACAGTGAGCTATGATATGAAGGTCAGAGTTAGCGATCTATAAGGGGTAAAGAGTTTGTTTTCTTTTACATGGCAGTGACAATTTCTTATGAACTGCTCATGTTGAACTGCTGCCATATTTCAGTGTTTCACTATTAAATCTGATTCTTATGCTGCTGTTTGTATCTGGTAAAAAAAAAAGAATCTCCCTTTTGTTTTGTTGATTCCTTGTTTATTTCAAAATTCCTTTGCAAAGTGTCTGAATTTTGCAACCCTGTTTACCTTATACTACAGTTGTGGCCAAAAGTGAACATACCTTTTAATATTTTGGCCATTTTTCACAGAATATGAATGATAACACAAAAATATTTTTCCCACTCATGGTTAGTGGTTGTGCAAAGCCGTTTATTGTCAAAGAACTGAGTTTACTCTTTTTAAATCATAATGAAACAGAAACTACTCAAATGTCCCTGATCTAACATTCACATGACCTTCAACAACTGCCAGGAAAATTGTTCAGGAGCAAAGAAAAACTCACAAAAATGTGTGTTTGTTTCTAGATGCACAATATACTGTATCTAAATCAAAGAAAGAGAAGCAATGTTGATTTACTGTATAGTGCACCCAAAATGTCATAACTTATTATTGGTTCTCATTTTACAAAATCTGTATGAACATAGACAGAATGCCAAGCCTGCAACAGCTGGTCCGACTTAACCTCTCCACCTTCTTCCGTTTATTTCAAACAGATAATCATCTCTTCAGAGCATTACTGGGGCCATAAAAGATTTTATTTGCAGCTACAGTTTAACATGTGCGTTGTTAACTAGAGTCAGACACTTGAGAGGCTGCACATCTGTGAAATAAAACAACAATATGTGATACCTGGGAGCGCTAACAAGAACCTTTCCCCTTCCTCTTTTGTGTCTCTAGCGCTCGTTCACCGACGCCGTTAAGTTGTATGACAAAGGAGACCACGCAGCAGCGATATTTCTGTTTGAAGACGCTCTGGTGGAGTATTTCAAGGCCGACATGGAGTGCCGGGCTTTGTGCCAAGGGCCGCAGAAGTTCGAGAGCCACGATCACCTGCGCTATCGCTACAGCCTCCACGAGCTGGTATCGGGTAAGACGCAGCGGCTCTGGCCCAGCAGCTACAAACTATTATAAAAAAGTATTATAAAACGTAAACAGGATGTAAACATGTGCCAATGATGTTCGGTACCGCTTTGTCTGATGTTTAACTGTGGTTTCTACTTCCTTTTATAAATTATAGATGTTTAGATGCCACAAAACAATAAAGATGGGATGTTTGCACAATCAGCTGTATTTCTTGCAACATCAGAGCAATAATTAATTATTTATTTTGTCTTTTTAACAATGAAAACAGGCTTTGTGTATATATGACTGTCAATTATAGTTGTTTACAACAGCTGGAGCCAATTTCCAATGCAGCTATTAAGAAGCTAAGTGGGCCATGTGTTATTTCATTTCCCATGATTAAATTCCTTGATAGATGCTTGTTGAAAACCCCACTCACTATGGCATCAGCATAACGTGACTTGATTTAGGACATAAAAGTGAGTAAATACAGTATATACGATAAACATATAGTGGAAAAGGTTTTCAAGTAGTCGTCTGTTTTGAATTGAATCTGTTTCGCCTCTCATTAGAAAGGCTTCCCGATGTTGAAAACGGGACTTTTATAGGTCAATGGTAAGTCTAACTCCTCCTGGGGGGTGAGGGGGATAAAAGTCCAGTTTGCAACAACAAACTAAAAAAATGAACAAATTCAGCCTTCTGATTCTGAAAACTGCTTAGTACTGATCATTATTTAAAAAACTTGTCTACAATGTGTGATTAAGTGTTTACACTAATAAGTAAATATTGAAATAACAGAGTTTGCTAATATGTTTAAGGCCCAATTCTCTTCATTACCCCTTTGCCTTACTTTTTTTTTTATTTAAAAGGACCATGTACAGATACATAATGCCCGGTAGGCAAAGATGCTTGTACCAGATTATAGCTTAATAGCTCATTTCTATCTGCAATCCTTACAAATAAAAGGGGAAGAGGAGAAAAGCAAAGAGAGGGCAGAGTGCAATTTACAATACAACAGCGTTCATACAGAGCCCTCACTTGGACTAACTCTCACACATTCATCCTATCATACACTATTTGATCAAATTACAATACTAAATTGATTTTATTTACAAAATACACAATGAAAACTGTCGGTGAAGGTTCTCAGTCGTACAGGAGTTGTCCATCGTAGGCAAAATTGTTCAGTCTTCATCTGTACTCTGTAGTTGAAGTGTAGGACGTTTTGCTCTGCGAAAATGCTTTCTTTTTAAAACAACGGCCAATAAAGCTTACACTGCCCTTACATTAAAGTGAATCAATCAATAAATACTACACTATTAGTGTGTGCATCTCTGGTTATCAACAAACCACTTTTTTACTTCTCCAGAGAAGGTATTGAAGTTGTTTTCGTTCATCAGCTCAGAGGGAAGTTTATTCCATAGCTTTGTTCCTCGAAGCCCTTCTCCAACGTTGTGCAAGTCCACGAGAGACGAAGAGGGCTAGGACTTTGACAAAACACATAAACAAGTTGTCGAAATAAACTCACAAACATAATCAATAAGCACTTTAACAACATAATATATTAGTATTTTTACCACCAATCATCATAGATAGATGTAATTGACCAACTATACAGCGGTAGACACAGTGATGACGACAAGTGATGGTGAGTCTGCACAAACTCCTGCTGATGTATTTGTTCAGCCGACTGAGGTCTGCACGTGCAGTAGCCACACTGTAATTGTTAGCAAGTGTTTCTATCCAGGCCGCTCATGTTCACAGTAAAAGAAAATAATGGGTTTTGAGCCATGCTTTGTTTGACTTATAATCAAAAGGATTATTTTACATGGCACCACCGTGGACTAGGAGACTCCTGTTTATTATGCATCTGTACACATAAATGGGCCTGTGATTAAAATATGTATCACACGCAGGTTTGTTACACGGGAAATGCTTTGCTTTTAGAGTATCTTCTGTATTGCCATAGAGACTGTTAAAATCATTGCCTCATTGTATTTTATGAGTAGAGTTACATCTGGTCCACTGTGACCTCACTGCTCCCAAAGTGTGTGTGTTGTCATCTCTTCTCCTCGTTAGAAAAAGAAAAGAAAATATTGCACATTGTAACGTTGCACATAAAATCGTTCCCCCATAGGATCAACAAACTTTACTTCAGATTTACTATCACCTAAGGAGGCTGCTCTGGCCTTGTCCTAACAATAAACAAAGCACAGCCCACTTGTTTGATCTCCACTGCAGCATCAAGGGAGATGCAGCATTACTGGATGTTATGGGAGATTTCAGTACCGTTTTTCTATTACCCTCTGACCTGAACTTCAAAGTTGAATATGGTGTGAAGGAATTATCCACCACAAATTAGAAACACCTAGTTTTACGAGTTTTATCTTGATTCTAATCATCCAAGAAAACAATTTTACATGAATGAATTCTCGGCTCAAGATTGACTGATGTTTCCATTTAAAATTCTTCTGGGGTTTCACATCCGTGGCCAGGGTTGTGTTGATTCACGGTGAAGTGAAGAAGGTTGTATATGCTTCCTCAGGGGCAATGCAGTCTATCTGTATTCATGACCGTATTGACCAAACTAAAGGCTTTGTATGTACTCCATTCGTACACAAAGTATTTCAAAAACAGAACAGGACTGATTAATCGGTGTACGTTCTCAGTCGTACATGGGGTTGTCCATCGTAGGCAAACATTCTTCAGTCTTTGTGTAACCCCTGACAGAGACCTCATTGGTCGAAACGCCTTGGCGTCCAGCGATTGAATAAAGTAACTTATCTTTCAGCCAGTGTGCCCCGGACTCTCTTTGCCTAAATTCAACAGTAAGGCATCTGCTCTTATCAACTGTCTCTGGTCGTCCGTGTGGAGCATCTGACTGCACAGTCTCACCTTTCTGACCCAGTGAAGCGCTCAC
Organism: Lesueurigobius sanzi; assembly: GCA_900303255.1. Classification (NCBI taxonomy): domain Eukaryota; kingdom Metazoa; phylum Chordata; class Actinopteri; order Gobiiformes; family Gobiidae; genus Lesueurigobius; species Lesueurigobius sanzi. The sequence continues at coordinate 18,801 of OMNZ01075451.1, forward strand.
TTCTCCTGTATTTTTATTCTTCAGTCTTTATCTGTACTCTGTAGAGGTAATTACTCACCTCTACAGAGTACAGATGAAGACTGAAGAATCGTTGCCTGCGAAAGACTTAATGTAAATACAATTCTACTTCTAAAAAGGCAAATAAAATCTATTTAGCTTAAACAATCAAACAATCAATTTGATATACAAAGAGTGAAGATAAAATACTTTACTATATCATTTCAGTTGTCATGTGCACAGCTCAACAATTCCTCCAGTATTGTATTGTATTTGTATTCACACAAGTACAGCCCATCGTAAATGAGGGATTATGTTTCTCTTTCCTTTCAGACCACTTCACTCAGGTGTTGCACTGTGAACATGAGTGTGTGAGAGACCTGGCCACTCGACCTGGACGCCTCTCTCCTATGGAGAACTATCTGCCTCTTCATTACGACTACCTCCAGTTTGCCTACTACCAGAGTAAGACACACCTGCATTTAAATAAAACAAAGCTCAAACATTTGTTTTGCAGCACATGCTTGTGTATAACTGTAGAGACTACACCCTATTAGCTTGAATATTTGATTCCTTTGTTCTCCTCTGTGGTTAATGTCTGTGATGTCAGGCCTCCAGGTGTGTCTACTCGGTGAGTTTATGAGCATGTGACTTAGCAACTGCCCCTGTTGAGTGTATTCATTAGTGAAGGAGATTTTAGGAAAGGCTCCTGGTATTACAACGCATTAAAAAGACTGTGTGCTGCAGTTTTGACATGATCTGATTACGCTTACTCTCGGATAAGACTTTAGTAGCAAAGTGGGTCATGGAGTCTTTCCAAGCACATTTTTGAATTCCTAGAAGCCATCAAAAAGTATTTTTCCATGTATATTTGGAAAAGGCATACCTCTTATACATGTGTCAGCAGAGCAGAAAAATGCAAATACATCTTATACTCGTTGTGGTTTTGGAAAACAAAGGCCATTTTATCACCAAGTTTTTCTCCACATTTCACATTATTTCAAACAAAAATATACAAGCCAAAATCTCTGCTCTTGATTGAAATCTGGCAATCGCAGACCTGGAAAACTCCACCGATAACAGAACTGCTTTTACAGCCAATACAGGAAACCTAAAGTCTGCCCTGAGCTTTTACAAGACCGTAAAGACCCACTTTATTTGATGTAGTGTGTCAGAGATCTTTATGGCTCTGAATGCCATTATCTGACCTGTGCATCTGACTGTGTGTACTGTGTAGCATGGGCTCAACTACTGCAGTACATCTCTCACCTTTAGCTGTTAACTCTTATTGTTATATATTTCCAGCGGACAGACTGGAGGAGGCCCTGCAGTGTGCCCTCACCTACCTTTTGTTCCACGAAGGAGATGAGTTTATGACTGAAAATGTGGATTACTACAGGGAAGTGCTGGACCATAACGGAACGCCACGAGAGGTGAGTCATTTCTAAGGGGAAGTATAAAGGTGTGAGTGCCGGCTGGTTTTACAATTGCTGAACTAACAGATCATGGTGTGTATCGTATCTGAAAGGGAGTAAATAAGTAGCTCGGGATTGTCTTCGAAAACCGCCAACATTTCTGGGATTCCTGATGCATTCCAGAATAATAAGACAAAAGAGATTTTGTAATGAAATAAGATAATGGAGTTATCGTTTGCTTATCAGTATGTGGGCACTGTAGTATGTTTGATGTTTGACAGCAATTTGAACTTCTTCCACTGTTCTGTTGTTCACTTTTTTATATGGTTTTGGTCAAATTAAAAGGATGTTGCTAGTTGCACACAGGAAACATCCAGAACTCCAAAACATATCCCATAGCTCACTTTATACACTGCCCAGCCACAAAAAAACTCGCCACATGGATTTAACTAAGCAAATAGATCTGGAGTTGATATCGTTGGTCAGTTTCAGGTTCAGCAACAAAATGTGCCCAAAGAATGAGATCAATTGGTTACATGCACATCCTGTAGGACCAAGTTATTCCATCAATGTATTCCTTCTTCCCTGATGGTACAGGATTATTCTAAGATGACAATGCCAGGATTTATTGGGCTAACGTTGAGAAAGAGTGGTACAGGAGCATTACTACTTAGCTACTACCACACACTTAGCCACCACAGAGTCCAGATCTTAACTCGCTGAGAACCGTTGGGATGTGCTGGACATGGTTGTGCGCAGTGATCTCATCAATACAAGACCTTGGTGAATAATTAATGCAACTCTGGATGGAAATAAATCCTTTAACATGGCAGAAGCTTATTGGAACAATACCACAGCTAATGGTGCAGTAATCAAAGCTCAAGGCAGTCCAAGCTGCATGTGACTTTTCTTTTTTTGGCAGGGCAGTGTATATATTGTTTGTTTTTATCTAGGTAAGGTAAGGTAACTTTATTGTAGGGAAATTCGTTCTTTGCATTTGACCCATCCTTCGATGCCGCTTGGGGCAACCCGTCAGGAGCAGTGGGGACCCATCTCCAGATCTAGAGCCAGGCTAATGGTCAGAATCATAATGGCCGGGGGGTTTTACCTAATGTGCATGTTTTGGGTTTATGGAGGAAACCCATCCAGACACAGGGAGAAACATGCAAACTAACTAACCGCTCAGCCATCGTGCCACCCAACTCTGCACTATATATTCAGTTAATGGGTTGCAGGGAGCCCTTAAAAATGGAGTGCGAGTGGTTTTGGCGTGTGAAAGGACCTTGGCCGTTCAAAACAACCAGTTTTGATGGCTTGACACACTTTTTTGCTCTGTGGTCACTGTGGCTAAAAAGTCAGTAGCCAATTAGAGATTTTTTAAGCCATAAGCAAGTGAAGAGTTCATTTGCAAAAACAGATAAAAACAGATTGACAAAAATCTATGTACAGTATACTTGTAATATTCTTTTCGTGTAGCAGTGTTTTTAATTACCAGTGTCGCCATAGTATTAGCTAAAATGAAAATCTGGCTAGTTGGCTTAATGGTCAATCCCTGATAGCAACATGCCATACCTGTCAGAGAGTGTTTCCAGTGCCCTGGCCTGTACAAAGACATGGATTTTAGCTGTATATTTTGGCTTTAAGTTGCCATTCACTGTTTGGCTGGAGATCTCTCTGAAAGTTTCTACTTGGGCTGCTTTTCACGCATCTGTAAGTGAACCATCAGACTGTTTACAGCAACGTGTTGTTTTCATCCGGCTTTGCTCATTATTTCCCCTGACCCCTACTGTTAACAGCAGAGTAAATATTTAGGCTTTTAGTTTCTCATCCATCACTGCAGGTTTTCAAATGTGCCTCTGCGTGTGATAAAAGTGCTCTGGCTAAATCCCACCGTTTTGCGTAAACACGGTCTTCATTATATGGAGCGTCGACCTCCTGATAGCCCCGCTTTATTACTCTTTTTCATGACCATCCACTATTTTAGTCCAATGAGTTTTACAGCGTTTTACAGAATTTACAACATCTCAGGGAGTTGATTTATCCTGGCCTAAACTCCACCAATGCCAGCGTGCCAAAGAATCCAGCATTTCACAACCTACATGTCATGATGCCCACAAAAATATCTTGAACATTTTGTGGCATAGTTGGATTTTGGAGCATGAGTAGAGGGCTGTACGCACAAATTGCTGTGACCTAAAACGAGGACTTGAAAGAAGAATTTGACCGGGCCCAAAATACACTTTATTCAGCTGAAGTTATTAAATTGCAGGATGTGTGCTCTTCAAAGACGCCAACCTTAGAGGGAGGAGATTGCTTTTTTTTACACTTTTCTTGTTGATCACAAATTGGAAAAACAGTCTTGGTAATTGATATTTTGGCATTTGTGAATTTCCAGGAAGCTGCTTGGTACCTCAGGAGACACAAACAGGAACTAGAGCTACTTCTCATGGGCAGCGAAATCATGGGCGCGGAGTTTACTGAAGGGGTGAGTTGCTGAAAGTCAATGTCACTACAAGAAAGTGTTACTTTCATTGTTTTAATTTGATACAGACAACTTTAACTGGCTTCTCTCATGCCAACGGGGATATATTCAGCTAGAAAATGTACTGGACGCTTATTATTACTAAGCATGTGTAACATAGAGCAGATCTTGCTTTGGGTGTTTCTGTGCTGGCACTGCAGACAGTGGTGGAACAGGTGTGGGCTAGTCTTTGAGCCAACAGCGACACCAGCAGGACGTGGCATGGCATAGCACACTACAATATTTGTCACAGCTTGTCAAGTTGATTTTCGGTGTAGTATGGTGAGCTTTTCACTAGTTTTTAACCTGTTTACTGCTAATATTTTAAATTGCAGAATTACTGGAGTGGAACAGGTGGAAGAGAAGACTCAAACAGGTAGATGGACGTCGCCAACATGAACATAAACATGTTTGTTTAAAGTTTCTGTGACTTTAATTTGTTATAGAAAGTTGCTCATTATGCAATACTGTCAATGGCGCCACTTAAACATAGAAGGATATTCAATTAGAGGACTAATTCAATTTGGTCCTTCTCTTTGAACCTCCGCATTTAATTTGCTGCAGCAAAGACTGGAACATTCTGGTCTCTTCTATCCAGCCTCATGCACTTTTGGCAGATCACCTACAGTATAGCAGTGGTTCCCAACCTTTTTTATCTCACGTACCCGTATTCTCAGAGTACCTCCTGCCTCAATTTGTTGATTAGTGAGAAAGTGAACTCCCATTTATTGTTTAAAATATGCTAAATACTTTCAAACTCTCAGTCTTAAGCTCTTGGGTCCCCGTACCCCTGGTTGGAAAACACTGACCTACACTATTACCTATGAAGCTGCTGAATCATATACCAGAGTTTTGGAACTCCACATCAATTCAAGAGTTTAGGTTGATACTATGGAATGGGAAACACCGTCTTTTCGTTGAATTATTCTATTAACTGCCAAGATGTTAGTCCCTTGCTATTTTTGCAAATAGTTTAACAGTTTAATTTTATATATTTTATTGCCCTTAGTATTTTTTTTTTTTTAAAGGTAATTTTTGTTTTGTTTCTGTTTTGCTCTAGAATTCCCTCTGGCACTGATGGAGGGATGGAGTATGTCCCGATTTCAGACAAAAAGAATGTCTCTTCGGCTGTTGTGCAAACGCAAGAAGGTTTGTCTATTACACTCAGTAGCTCAAGAGTCTTGACCCTCTTGAAACTGGTTCTTTTGGAAAGAAATTCACCATTCATTTCTTGCGTAGCCTTTTTTTGAAAAATATAAATACTAACTGCTGATTCCATGTGACAAATTCACTATTAATAAGATAAATATTCAAAATAAAATGTGTATTTTTATGGTCACATCATTTAAGCATTCAATTCCATCATTTTTTCATCTTTGGGAAAAATGATTGCTTCCAGGACTAGAATAGGTTTCCAGGTTGGTGAGCGATGTTGATTTGTTAACAGTCTGTTGTATCTGCAGGTGGGCCTTTGGTGTATGACAGTGTGCGCCTGGTGCAGAACTCGGCGGCTTTGAATGGATCCCAGAGAGTACTTTTGGACAGTGTCATGTCAGAGGACGAGTGCTCGGAGCTCAGACACTTGGCACATGTAAGATTTCAACACAAGAAATAACAAGTGATTTGTGAGCTTGCTATTATAGTTATAATGGTTCCCAATCTTATATTCCTCTACAGTCTGTCACGATGGCTGGCGACGGCTACAGAGGACGGATGTCACCACACACTCCTAATGAAAAGTTTGAGGGAGCAACGGTACTCAAAACACTGCAGGTACATGTTTTTACTGTAAAAAAAACACAGTGACAATTACCAGTCCACCACGTCCTTTAGCTGTGCGTGTTTTTATATTTGTAGTACGGTTATGAGGGCAGAGTGCCACTCGGAAGTGCTCGGCTCTTCTACGATATCAGCGAACGGGCAAGACGGATCATCGAGTCCTACTTCATGCTCAACGCTACACTGCATTTCTCATATACACATCTGGTTTGCCGCACTGCCATCACAGGTCAGAAACTTTTATGTATTTTTTTCAATGTATTAATGAATATTTTATATTATAGGACAAGACAACAACAATGACATGTTCAAACACACCCACCCGCACGCAGACACACAGTAATTAACAGTGACCACAGATACAACCCTGACAATAAACACTACAGAGAGCTTCAGGACGTTGTAGTCTTTTCCACTGTACTTTCCCAGAAAAGTAATGGCTCCCAATTTGAGCAAAAGATGTCCCGTTGATGTTTTATTCAATGTTTTAAGTGTTGAGAATTTCAATAGCAACTGTCCTATTGTGGTCCGTGGATCTTCTTTAAAAATAAAATTAAAAAACTTTGCCATCAATATGCTTTACTTGACAAACATTAGTATTTTTTATAGTATATCTGAATCAAGAATAAAAAGTGATTTAACTAATAATACAATCTTTAGAATATTTTCAATTTATATAATTTGATATAAAATGGTTTACTTGTTAATAACTGTAATTAAAAACTGTATTTCATCCATTATTGCTTCTGTACTTTAAGGCCAGCAAGATCACAGGAATGACCTGAGCCATCCTATACACGCAGATAACTGTCTGTTAGATCCCGAAGCCAACGAGTGCTGGAAAGAGCCACCAGCGTACACATACAGGGACTACAGGTAACAAAATGATCATTCTTATAGTCAACAGATTATTTATATTCAGTCTTAACATGTCTTGCATCTTCTCACATTTGCAGCGCATTGTTGTATCTTAATGGGGATTTTAACGGAGGAGAATTTATATTTACAGAAATGGACGCGAAAACGGTCACGGTAAACACATTCTCTTTTTACAGGGGGGTTTGTTTGATCAAATCACTGTGTGTAAGAAATAATCTGGTAGAATAATTGTTGTGAATTTGCTTCAGGCCTCTGTGAAGCCAAAATGCGGTAGAATGGTCGGCTTTTCATCTGGAGGAGAGAACCCTCACGGTGTGAAGGCAGTGACGAGTGGACAGAGGTGTGCCGTGGCTTTATGGTTCACCATGGACCCTCTTTTCAGAGAACTAGTAAGAGTCACATTCATTTCTTACATCAAAATACTTTACTACAGACACAGTTTTTTATATGTTTTTTTCCCCAAAGGAGAGACTGCAGGCTGATGAGGTGATCCAAGCATTGGACACACAGTCAGTGTGGACCCCCAGTCTCAATATAAATCCTAAAGATGAACTCTAGACAAACTGCAACAATTCCTTCTCCTCATTCAAATAACTTGATCTATTTTAATATTTATTTATTCATGTTCTGAAAACATGTCTATTTTTGTAATAGTGTATTATATTGATAATTATACTGTTAACAATATTATGTGTGATGCTACACTCCAGTACTTGAGTCCTGTGTCCTCTTGCATATTGATCATTATTTAATGGTTGTGTAGTTTTACTCTATAAACTGTGAAGATAATCCTTTTTATCTGGTCAGTACTGCTTCAGCAATTGCCTGATTTTCAGTAAATATGTTTATTCCACAACACACATTCATATCATTATGTATTTAATTATTTATCAGCTGGTGCACTGTGCCAATGCACGCTGTCTGTATAGACACATTCATTTTGTAACTTACTTTATTTTATTTTTTCTTGGAGAAAATGTGTCTGAGCACAGAGATACTGGTTTACCTGTACACTGAGAAGAGGACAATGTGTGGTTTTATTCATGTTTATAGACAGCTACAGATGTAACTGTTGAAGTAAAACAATGATTTTCTTTTTTTTTATAAAAATGCAGATCATTCCTGTTTCAAGGAATACCTATTTTATTTTAAATTTTCTTTTCTTACAGAGTCATGCACTGTAATTTTTTATTTTATTTTATTTGTGATAATGAATTTTCTGTTCACTGATGTTGCTCACTTTTATTGTACTGATATTTAATAATGCTGTAACACACATGTGTACATATAATAAATATTACATATTTATATTTGGTAGTATCTTATTTTCAAGCACATTTTACACAATAATAGGCTATACATGATAAATATATATATTTTTATTTTATCTGCAATTACAGTGACTTATACAGTTATGAAAAACAAACAGCGAGTAAGAATACAATATTTAGGAAGCATTCAGTTTCTGTAGAACTTAAATCTGTGAGACAGTAAAGTGCAATAGCTTCAATCAGGATAAAATTGAAATCCGTTCCCTGAGGTATATGTTTAGTCATTCTTATTGAGAATGCTAAACCACTGGTTTAGAAGTGGTAAGTTAAATGTTCATTGAATCTAAATGCCTTGGCATCATTGATATTACACATGAGGTCCTTCATGCGTCGAGCTTGTCGCTCCTCAAACACTAACCTCCGAGAGCGTTCTCGAGCAGCCTGCTGCTCCGCCTGTTTCTCTAAACGCTTCCTCTGTAACCACCTGAAGCAGAAGAACAAATCTTTAAACCATAAATAGAAAGAGTTTTAGCCATTGTGTAATGGTGTAAAACATACTGTCTGAAGGCGCGCTCACAGTCCTCTCTGTTGGGTATAAGATAACTAGTGTCCTCCTCAAGCTTCTTCAGCTCCACCAGCTGCTTCTCTTTCTGCTGCTCCTCTTTCTTTCTCTGCAGCCAATGTTTGAAGACCTCTTCTGGGTCACATGTGTCTTTCTGCATAGTTTTAAGCATAAATATTGATACAAATATTAATGTTTTAGGGAGTAGATAACTCCCTAAAACATAAATATTTTCTGTGCATGTCATATCAATAGATACTATATTTCAATTTAGGCAGTAGCCTACAGTCATGATAGCTGTACAGTGGATTTGAATGAACTTTGAACACAAACAGTACCTTGCCGTTCACCCTTTCCATCTCCTGTGCCCGTAGTACCCGTTTTTCCTCTTGAAGCTGCCCTCTTTTCCTCATGAGCCAGGCTTTGAAAGCCAGTTCATTTTCTTGTCTCTTCTGCTCTTCTTCCTCTCGTTTTTTCTCCTCTGCCTAAACCATGACAATGGAAAACACAAGCTCAGCATTACTTACTCTAATGAGTTTGAAAGGTATATCTCAGAACATCTCACCTCTTTGGCAAGTCTTTCCTTTTTCTCCTGGATTCTGAGCAGCATCTCTTTTTGCTGCGGAGATAGTGTGAATGTGGTCTGGCAGCACATGCCTGTAGCAGACTGCACTCGTCGCTTAGATTCTCTCCCTTGGCTTATTCTTAAGCCATGGTTGGCTGATCTGGGCCTTGCCCGCGGCTGAGTGGGAGGCTTGGGAATGCACATTTTCTCTATATCTTTTTTGGATGAGCCAAATGACCGGGGAGAGGAAGAAGCTGAATGTTTCTTGCTAGAGATACTTGACAGAGAATGAGTACTATCACAGTTCAAAATGGGAGGAAGAAGTCCATGACTTTCCACTTCTCTGATACTAACCAGATCAAACTTCCCATCCTTTTCAACAAGCACTCTACCCTCTTTCCCCTCCACAACTCCATCAGTGACCTCTCCATCCATCCTCAGACCTGCATTTGACAGGTGGTCCTCTCGTGGTGTCATTTTTAGCTCAGACTTCCCACTAGATACTTCACTCTCTGCTTGTGTGTCCATGTTATTGTCCTTATTATCACTGTGACCCTCCTGTTCTTCAGTGCTTCCTCTGTCTTTCTCAAACTGCATGGGAGGTACAACCAAGTCAACAAGTGTCTCTTTGAAGTGAAGTCGTCTATGCCGTGTCATGTCGGGAGCTTCCTGGTCCTGAAGCTCCCGGTTTGCTTGCTGTATTTTCTCTAGTATGTACTTCTTCTCCTCGTCTGTCTGTTCAGCAGTTTGCGGCGGCGGGAGGACTAGGTCAGTGGACTTACTGGGGCTGTCTCGGTCAGAGTCATATTCAAGAGGGTCCATTGGTGAAGGCCACCTCTCCTCGTCGTCCAACTCAAACACTGTGTTGTGTCTCCTCTCTTTCTGTTTCATGTCCTTATTTTTCACTGTGTGCATATGCTCCTCTTCAAGCTCTTTGTCAATTTCTGCCTCGATGTCTTCATAGTTTGGACCCTGTGAGTGGAGAATATAAAAAGGATGTTCAGGTTTCATAGTCAGCCAAGCTGAATGAGTAGTCAGCGTATAATAAGCCACGAGGACAGACATGTGTAACCCTGTTCATCAATATTTCATCCAGGCATGGCAGAGTGAAAGTATGTCACTTCATGTCAGCAGAGTAGGTTTCACAAGCTAGATTGCAGATGTGGCCTATCAAGTAACTTAACACTACTCACTGTCATGCTTTCTCAGGGCAGGGTCAGAGGCTGAGGCACACAGGTTAGGTTAGTGGGTAGAGTAGTAAATTGAACACAACAAAATAGGCCAATGAGAAACACCAAGGTATAATATCCGGTGGTTTCCTTACCTGATCTTCACCACGGACCTCTTCACCAATAAGCCAGTCCAGGTCCTTTTCAAAGTCGTCCTCATATTCCTCTTGTGACTTTGAGCAAGCCACCTCACTCATCATCGACTGAACAAGAACAGAAACACAAATTAAACTTGTATGGAGGAAAATCAACAAACAGCTTAATAGTAAGCTACTGATAAAATAACATAAAATTCAATGATTTATTTACACTCTATGTAATGAAAATAGCAGCAGAAACTAAATAACTACAAAAGCAAATCCTTTTTTTTATTTTTATTTTGGTGGGTTAATACACTGAAAATGCAGCCAGTAATGTAGCGTTTTCTATGCAAAGCTCAGTTTGATCTATCAATAATCTGGATTTGAAGCCACTTACAAGTCACTGATGATTGTTCTGTTGAATTAAGATTCCAAATGTGTATGTGGTCCTTGTTATTCCCACACAGCCGCCCTAAGCTAGAGAAGGATATAATCTACTCTTGTCCCGACACAGAGCTGCAGGCTATTAGCCCCGTCGTCAAGGAGATCCAAAACAAATGCTTTACTATCTGCGCATGCGTACTACTACAAGTTTATATCAATGGACAGCGGAAATTATTAATGGGTTTGTTTATGGTTTTGTCAGTATCTAGCTGTTAAGGTAGAATGCTATCGCACTAAATACACATTTATTTTATTTTTTATCATCGCTAAAGCCACGTTTGACAGCGTTTTGTTTTAACTAATCTTTGCTTTGTGGGTAATGAAGTTCATGTTGTGGATAAGACAGCGTAGCATGAGAACGAAAACTACTTTTCCCATAATGCCTCTGTCACGGCCAAAGAGCAACAACAACACGCCTCCTCTTCGCTGGAGCTCGAGTGAAAGAGCACGCAGACAAGTTCTGATAATGTTGTGAAGAGAGATTCATCTGTTTTCTACGCGCTGGCCGCCGAGAGTGAGTTATTGTTTACAAATGGCCACGATTGTCTTCTGCAAAACGGCTCAGACTGTGACAAGGCGCTGCACTGGCGCTCACTTGAAGAGATTAGCTTTTCCAAAAGAGCCGCTATCCTCCACTCGCACTGTGCCGTTCACTTTTCTTCCGGGATGGTTTTCCATAGGCAATGGTTTTCGGCTCATGTCCCACGGGACCGCGGGCAAATCAGCGTCCAGCCGCCTCGGGAGGAGAGCGCTGGTGCTCAGTGGAGCTGCGCTGCTGTCCGCTGCTGGTGCGGGTCTTGTAGCCAACGCAAGTCACTTTCATCGGGCTGAAATGGCAACGAGCGTCGTCCCTGTTCCCGATGTGCGTGAGCAAGAGGGCGACATCCCGGAGAGATGCAGGGCATTCGTGTCTCCACCAGTGACTGATGTCAACGTGCTGCAAGGAAGGAAGGCCGAGATGCGGACCAGGATGGAGATGCTGATCATGGAGACACAGGCCGAGTTTTGTAAAGCTCTGGAGGAGGTGGACGGAGGCAAGTTTAAGGTAGACCGCTGGCAAAGGAAAGAAGGTGAAACATCTAAATGTGGCATTTTAGATTGGACAGCTCTGACACAGACTTAACCTTCTGTTGGTGTTGCTCAGGCGGTGGGGGAATCAGCTGTGTGATGCAGGATGGGAAGGTGTTTGAGAAAGCTGGTGTAAATGTCTCAGTGGTGTCTGGAAACCTGACAGAGGAAGCAGTCCGTCAGATGAGGAGCAGGGGTAAAGTCCTCAAAGGCAAAGATGGTAAGAAAATATCAAGAAGACAGCTGTTCCTCATGTGTTGTAAAATACAACTCAACATTTTCAGGTAAATTGCCATTTCTTGCCATGGGGGTGAGTTCTGTCATCCATCCCCAAAATCCTCACATCCCCACTGTACACTTCAACTACAGATACTTTGAAGTTGAAGAGGAGGATGGTGAGTATGTGTTAAAACTGAAGATGCTACTCTGTTGTGAAGAATGCCAACCATTGTTTCCCCTTGTCCTTGTGTTGTCTTGTTGTAAGGGTCCAAGCAGTGGTGGTTTGGGGGTGGCACTGACCTAACTCCAATTTACATAAACGAAGAAGATGCCCTCCATTTTCACAAAACCTTAAAGGATGCTTGTGACAAACACCATTCACAGTATTACCCCGACTTTAAAAAATGGTACAGTATTGTGTAAACAGAAAACATAATAAATGAACACATGATTTTCACAGAGTTGTTACTGTGCTTTTCAATGGGTGTAACCTCACTGTAAGGTGGTGATAAGAGAGTCCGTGGCCAAAGTCTTTGTAGTTACAGAGTAGCCGTTATACCCTGATGTTAAAAGGAAAGGGTGTGGATTTGATCAGTTTGGGCTTGGTTTATATTACTAAAACAAAAGTTAGTGATTCCCTATAAATGTATAAACTGTGTATTCCAGAACTTAATGGTTCTCCATTCTTGTTTTCAGGTGTGACAGGTACTTCTATGTACGGCACCGAGGGGAGACCCGAGGCATTGGGGGGATCTTCTTCGATGACTTGGACTCCCCTGGTCAAGAGGAGGCATTCAGCTTTGTTAAAAGCTGTGCTAGTACTGTGGTTCCTTGTTATCTGCCCATTGTATACAAACACCTGAATGACTCTTTTACACAAGAGGAGAAGGACTGGCAACAAGTGCGCAGAGGAAGGTGAGCTAAAGTTAGTAAGAGTTTTCTGGGAGAATTCATCAATATATTTAATTATATCTTACAAATCATTACATGAAGAACAGCAAACATCAGGCAGTAATATTTTTGTTTGCTTACTTTTTACACTAAGCCAACATACGTATGCTGTAAATGCAGTTTTAATGCCAAAGAACTTCAAATTGAAGGCAGCGCTTCCTTTCTCCTCTGTCTCTGCCTCTTGCTCAGTGCTTATGTGCAGCATTTCAGGTGGTGGTAAAGGGGCCAATAGTCAAGAAGTGCCTTTTTTGTTTCCGGTTGAGCATCTGCCCATCTGTGCACACCACTGTCAATGTCTAGAAAATACATTTAGCATTCCGTCTGTGTAGGTTCTCAGTCGTACAGGAGTTGTCCATTGTAGGCCAAGATTCTTCGGTCTTCATCTATACTCTGTAGAGTACAGATGAAGACTGAAGAACCTTGCCCTACAATATATTTAGCATTGTTTGGAAAAAGGATGATTATTATTTCCCTCTAATGCAAACTGATTCATGAATTAATTCATGATTTCATACATGAATTATAAAATTCATGTATTAGCATTGTTTATGCTATGGTCTCAGATGTGATGCCATTTATGCACAGTGTGTTGTTGTACCAACATGTTAGAAATCCACTTATTTTGCATCTTCCCTCTAGATACGTTGAATTTAATCTGGTATATGACAGAGGAGTAAAGTTTGGTTTGGCAACACCAGGCTCTAGAATAGAGAGCATCCTTATGTCCCTTCCTCTTACTGCCAGGTAAGCAAAAGTACCTGTGTAATTACTACTTTTAAATGGTTAAAATGTGCCTGTTGTTGCATGGTAACAGCCAATGCTTCATTCTCAGATGGGAGTACATGCACGAGCCTGCCAAAGGGACCCCTGAGGCTGAAATAGTGGAGGTTCTTCGAAACCCAAAGGAGTGGGTGTGACATGTTGATGCGAGGAAAACATCTAATACACTCTCAACCCAATGTGAACTATTTGATTTGTGTTCAAAGCAGCTAATATTTAAAACAATGTGCATTTCTGAAATGATACCTGGTTACACAAAATGTTTTTTAATGAAATGTTTAAATCTGTGCCATGTTTTTGGGATCATGCTTTTATAAATTATAACATTGATTTTTCTGTATGTCTGAAGCCACTGTACACATTAGTGTTGGTACTTAAAAGCACTGAAAGGGATTACTGAAATAAAATTATCTATATTAAGATGGTGTGCTGACAAGTTGATAAAACTATTTTTGTTGTGGTCAAACAAAGTCCATTTGAGCATGTCCTTGCACTTTGATTTAAGCAAAAAAATAAGTTAAGAAAACTGAAATGTTTATTTAACAAATATTTCAAGCTTTAACACAAGATTAAGATGTCTTTGCATTAGTTCCTGTTACAGATTCATTATAAGGCATTGAACTTTATATAACAGTACATTTTACCTGTAATTGTACAAGTCAGTCCACGGGTCAAGTGCTGAGGTTCAGAATCGACTGAAGGTACAGTATAACAAAGCAGTGCTGATGTGGGTCACATCAGTGTAAATTAGATAAAAGGTATTTGGTTGTTAAAATGTATGCAGCATTATTGCATAAAACCTTTGTCATGAGATCGTAGAAACATTGTTGGCAAGCTGGACCATCCTATAATTCATTACTGCTTACTCGAGCTTCAACAGAAAGTGCTTACATTTATCCACTAATACATAAGGATATGAATTTACTGCAGTCACATGCAGTACATTAGTCATGAAGTTGCCTTTCAATACACACAACTTAGTTTTATATACAATTTGATTATACAAGCTAAACAGTCCTCACAGCATAAATACAACTTAATCATTTCACATCCTCTGGCTATACCTTTCCCTTTCTTTATCCTTCATATTTACTCGTCTTAAAGTCTAATTTACCTTCCGCATTCAGTGCACTGTTAGTATGGGCACAACCCCTAATGTTTCTAACATTATACCCAAAACTAGATACATTTTACAAGAGGGAGACATTAGAGGGACTTTCACATTATGAACAGCACCATTTTAAGACCAGTTTAGTAATTGCATGCAGGTCTTGTGGAGAAAGCTACTGCCACGTTCATGGAAAACTACATCAATTCCAGCATCTGAGATTGAGTCTCAACTCCAGCTACTTGCATTCATAGTACAAAACAAATAGAAATGGACTGAACAAATGTTTAAGTCTGCACAAAAAAATTCAGTCATATTCTATAGTCACACTGTCGTTTTTGAACATGGTTGGATTTTTGAGCTGCATATGCAAGGTTCTTGAGCTATCGCTTCTGCCGCAATAAAACAGTCATTTTGAATTTCTTATTCTGAGGGTTATGGAACAAAAAAGTCAGGTGATGGACACAAAAGGATTTCACCAGCAGAGCATTGAGCCCGAGGGTCTAATGACAGCGTAACATGGGGCATTAAAAGATGGAAGAAAGAAAATTCTCTGATGCTGCAGCATGCATCCCACATGACTCAGGGTCCTCCTCTATGTAGCAATGACTGGGTTTTTCAACAAGACTATGCTACTTTATAATGCCCACATGACCACATCACTCTTGGCCCATCCTGCATGTTCCCCTGATCTAAATTCAATTGAGAACATTTGGATGATTTGGCGATGCTGTCAATTGGAATTAGGGAAGGGAAATTTACAAAAATGGGAGTTCTAGACAATGGATAGTGATACCTTTCGAGAGGCTATCCTATATGATCTAGTGATCCTCAAGAATGGTACTACTATTCATTACAGACCAATTGCTTGAAGCGATCTTTGTTGTTGTTGTTCAGTGCTGGTCTTAAACTTTTGATCAACGGATGAACCTTCTATTTAAATGTTTTCAGTAAATTATTGATTTAACTTTACCCCATCCCATATCTTCTTTTTGCATATAGAAGGTCTACTTGGAACCTTCTTGATTTCACACAGTGTGAATTGTTCAACTGATCCTAAGCATTTTCAAAAAATCTTTTAGGATTTTTCGGCCGTAGACTTTTTGGACAGGACACTTCAGAGTGAAAGGGGGTGAAGAACAATGAATGTTCTGTGTACGTGGCAGCAGTTCTATCCACTAGACCAGTGTTTTTAGCATCTTTTAACTGATAAATTGGCGTTTTAGTCGTTCACATTCTAACTAAATGTCAACAAAACCATCGAGGCAGGGATACTCAGAGTTTAAATGAAAGGTCTAAGGGGTACACCAGCCAAAAGAGGTTGGGAACTACTGCACTAGACCACCGGCTGCGCCAACTGGTCTTAACATTTTGATCAGAGTGTATAAGCACATACTGTATTCACCACTGACCTAAATATAAAATGTTTACACAAACTGATGCATTTGTTGACCTATATTGAACCAACTAGAGAAACTGAAGAGCGGTTAGTTGGCAGAGTGGTTACCACCCATGCCACAGCAAGAAGGTCCCAGGTTCAATTCCCAGACCGCGCGGGCCTTTCTGTGCTCGGAGTTCACATGCTCTCCCCATGTCTGGATGGGTTTCCTCCAGGGTGGTTTTCCCTCTTCAATACCAAAACATGCACAATAGGTTCATCCTGATCATCCTGATCATCTGCCTGGCTCCACATTTAGAGATGGGTCCCCAGGCACTGTGCTGCAGTCGCCCTGACAAGTTGCCCCAGTGGCATCAAAGAATGGGTCAAATAATGCGGACAAAAAAGTTCAACTTAACCATAACCTTATAAATCTGTCTTTGTAAAATGTGTTGTCTTTCTTTTAACAAATAAGTTTAAACTAAACCATGAAAGTTACTGTAACTATAGCATAAAGCATTTGGCACTGCCTTAAAATGCATCCATCATTTGCATATACTTATTGCAAACTCATGGCAGTCAAACCTTCTGTCATGCAACAATAGTCAGTCTAGTTACGCCCAGTTCAACCATTTGCTGGATAGGAAGAAATTGAAATTCAGCCTACAACTCTTACTAAAAACACACCACTGCTGAGAAATGACCTGACCTTACCAATAAAAGGTTAGTGCAATTTCAAGAATGGCTCAAACAAAGACAGTATTAGTACCTTAAACTAGTTAGCAAGGTGTGTTGGCTGGTGAGGAGTGACAAAAGTCCATTGTCACCATCTGTAGCAAGTAAGATGTTTACTTCCCACGACCATTGATGACATAAGAAGTGCTGGTGTTGACAATATCTTCATACTGCGGGGGTGGCTCAGTCTCAATCTGTACATCACTCTGGCCCACAGCCTCCTCATATGTGGGAGGGGGGTCTGCAGCGCTGCCTCTGTACGACGTAGGCTCTGATCCAGCATGAGCTGGACTGCTGTGAATGCTCAGTTCTGACTGGTCCCCATGAAGATAACTCCTCCCCCAGGCGTCCATAGAGACCACTGATAGGACATGGTCATGGTGAGATTGTCCCAGGCTCGGGCTATGCTGGGGATGCTTGCGAAAATGGCAGCGCCACACAGTGATGGCAATAATAGCGATGATCAGAACCACCAGCAGCAACGGCACAATTAGGTACAGAGACTTGACTCCCGCAACTGTGTCCAGACCACCTGATGGGTTGCTCTCCTGGACATACTCTTCCCAGAAACGCTTCTAGAGACAACACACAAAAATGACACACAGAAATCAAACTTGAATAATTCCCACAAAAGCACACAACAATGTTACACATGAACTCTGGATTACTGACATTACAGGACACAAAACAGCCAGACAAAAGTGGCCACGTGAATGTGTGCATCCATCTGTGTAGCTAGAAGCTTAGTCTCACAATAGTTTTACAAATATGCCCCCCACCCCCACCACTTCCGAACGCACTAGGTTGTTCTTCCTGCTGATAATCATCACTTCCTGAAAACTCCCGCATTCCACAAATAAATAGTTTTGGAGTTACTACAACATTGCAACACAGACTTTTGTTTCATAAACACATCCACTCCAATTTGAGTGTTATTTAAGAGCCAGTTCAAAGTGTGGAGTGAATGAAAAAAATGTGGGTGACTTGTGTGAAAGTGCTATACAAATAAGATCCCATTCCGCAAAGTGAAAAAACCAACAACAACGTACGGTCTTTTCGTCATTCTCAAAAGCCTCCCGTGCCTCCTCATAGGTGCAGGTTTCCTCACGACATTCTCTCTGGATGTTCCCCTGCTTCATCTCCTCCAGCATCGAGTTGGCCCTGCGCAGCCGGCGCAGCACCGAGTGAGCTGCATCCGCTGGCAGGAACACTGAGGACAAGAGGCAAGATTAGGGAATCAGAGGAGACTGAATGAATAGAGCAGAAACTCCTAATAAAGTTTGACTGAGAATAGAAAGGATCAAAAGGCAGTCATGCAGGGAAAAGGTGAGAATGAATAAAACAAAAAAATAAAACAATACTAAAAAGAAAGACAATGTAAAAACAGGAGGTGAAACAAAGTACTAGTAAAGTAAAAATAAATTTGTACACCCTTCTCCAACTACCAAAACAGACATCACAAAACCAACACAGAGAAGCCCTGTGTTCTCTCATAATTAGATTAAGGTCATGAGTGCTTAGATAGACACAAGATTTGCTGGGTCTATTTGATATTTGATATATAACAAAGTAGTATAGTGTGACTCTTCAGCGTTGCCACAACATCATGTGACACACCACAGGTTCTAATGTTACAAATGTTGCATTTCTTTGAATGAATACACATTTTTTCACACAAAAATGACAAAAGACGGCCGAATTTAGAAGTGATATCCCGCAACTTTTTCTCGTATTTGGGGAACAGCAATACATGTAATAAAGTACAACATCATCAATTTACTCACCACTCCCCATGGTGTGGGCAGGTCTGTGCTGGGTGAACTACAAAAGAAACACTTCTCAGAACGCGACACACTTTCATAACAGTCAATATCATTGTTAAGCATGATCATTTTATGTAAGCAATTTAATAGACTATTAAAGGGATGTAAATGATGTATATTAGCAGTCTCTATTTTCTTTTTATCCCCCACAACAGCTACAAAGAGTCGCAAACATGACACTCGTCCTTGACCAATGGCGGCAGGACAGTAGCCCTCACATGGCTGCTGCTGTTCGGGGAATTCTTCTGCCTCTTGGAAATGGATCAGAAACCACAAAGAGGGAGACGAGGACGACGAGCAAAACAAGGTGCCACTAAACCGTACGATGACCTCGAAACCACTATAAATAAATTTAATAGGGGTTTAGTCGAGGCAACAGCATCGCTGAGAGCGACATGGGAAGCTTGACCAGCCCACCAGAGCTTATTGACAAGCTGCGGTGATGATTTGTAGAATGAACCTTTCCGTCAGCGTAAAAACAGGGATTATGTAGCCGACATAGCTCTCCCCTATTGTTATAATAGTTTTACTCAATGTTGAGAGCGTATGTATTAAAAAACACAACGCCTCAGAGATTATACTTACCTGTATATGTCACCAAATGCGAACACAGTCCTGCCCTGCGCCGCTGCTGTCCCAAGTGTTGCTTATGTCTGACGCGCATGCGCCCTACGTGTTCTGCGATAGGCCAACAGCCCCTTCTGAAGCGAACATACGTTCAACACAACACTACGTCAGTGGGTCCCAAAGTGGGGCCTATGGTCGGAACCCACCAGGGGGTCGCAAGATGAGATGAGAAAAATCAGTAATTGATATAATTCTTCATTTGAAACAGCATAGATTTGTGTATTAGGGTTCAAATTGTTCTCACAATGGAGAAATGTACTAGTTACACCAGCTCTTAAGAGAAGATCACACAGGAGGGTGCAAAAAATCAGGAAAGTGCCATCAAGATTGCAAACAGGTAATAATAATAATAATAATAATAATAATAATAATAATAGAATAGAATAAAATAAATGTCTATTAGCATCTATCAATAATTAATAAACTGTATAAACATCTCTTATGTAGGCCTACACTGAATAAAATAAAATAAACTCTGGGTAGCAAGAGAAAAAGAATATCCAAAAACAAAATCGGAAATTGAACAGGATGTGATGAATCCAATACTGTATCAGAGCTGGCAGTGCAGATGAATATACAGTATAATATATAAATACATGTTTACATCCAGGTGGTTGATTGATAAAGTGGCATTGCAGGTATTGTAAATACTGAGGTTATTTCACATTTTAAAATATTGTTATTGCACATAGACCAATACAGTAGAATTGTACAGTCTGACAGCGGTGGGTATGAAGGACATGCAGTGGTGCTTCTTCTTGCACTGAGGGTGTCTCAGTCTGTCACTGAAGGAGCTGCTCAGCTCCTCCACAGTCCTGTGCAGTGGGTGAGAGGTATTGTCCATGATGGATGTAAACTTGGCCAAAACCCTCCTCTCACTCACCTCCTCCACAGAGTCCAATGGGCCCCAAGACAGAGCTGGTCCTCCTGACCAGCTTGTTCAGTCTCTTCCTGTCCTGCTCAGTGCTTCTCGGGGCCCAGCAGACCACAGCGTAGAGGACAGCAGAGGCCACCACAGAGTCATAGAAAGTCTTGAGCAGAGGCCTGCTCACTGAAGTCGACCACCATCTCCTTCGTCTTACTGGTATACAAGCACAGGTGGTTGCTCTCACACCAGTCCACAAAGTCCATGATGAGCGACTGATACTCCAGCTTGTTCCTCTCAGACACACAGGCCACAATGTCATCAGAGAACTTCTGGAGATGACAGCTGTCCGTGTTGTAGGCGAACTCCACGGTGAAGATGGTGAAGAGAAAAGGTGAGATGCAAATAATGAGATGCATCACAGCAATGTCAGCACCCACCGCCACGGGGACAAAAAAGTAGGCTACCATCCTCTGCACACGACTTTATCTTTTTTTTAATCTCACCAAGGAGTTCATAGCATCAAGGCCCCCTTATTGATGCGAATATCCATCAATGGCCCCCCAATAATAATTCACTATATTAAAAATGATCTGTTATATTTTGCAACTTAAAATGGTGAATAAAAGTAGAAATGGCATAACTGTGTGCTGATTTAAAATGGTAAAATGTAACAAATACATTTAAAATTCCTTTAAAACACATTTTTACTTCTGAGGTCCCCCAGTCCTTAAGTTTTACAATCAGTTAAATTCACATTATGGTCATGTCCAGCCCAGCCACCTAATGACAGCTGTATATCAATCACTGTGACTGAAAGGTGTCACGATTTACCATCATTATGGCAACCTCCAGCAGCAGCGTGTAATCACGTGTCTGCGAGATACTGATCAGTGATGTTGGTGGCAGTGTAGCACTAGGACCAGGCGGACTGAGCAGCCCGTTGTTCAGACAGAGGCAGCGGTTGGACAGAGCGGCAGTGTCCGGAGAGAGCGGAGTGAGCGCGGCTCCGCATCCCTGATCTCCAGGGCGCGCGCTGGGCCACCCCATTGTGACATCAATATTTTCTTCAACATATGGACTGTTGTTGCTAAGTGTCATAGTTTTCAATGAGTTTACAACCGTCATGTCTTCATCTGCGAGTGGCACTGAGGAGGTGCGCGTGTCGGCGCTGACCCCCCTGAAGTTGGTGGGACTGGTGTGCGTATTCCTTGCTCTGTGCCTGGATGTGGGTGCTGTGCTGAGTCCAGCGTGGGTCACCGCAGATGACCAGTATTACCTGTCCATGTGGACGTCCTGCTGGAAGCCAGTGAGCTATGTGGACTGGTCATGCAGCAGCACTCTGACCACGGGTGAGACTTGCGCTTAGATAAGATGCATGCGCGCGTTACCTTTTACAAAAAACAAACAAACAAACTCTAACTTGGTGGAAATTATAGTGGAATTTGTATTTTGTAAAGAAATCCAAGGACATTCATGAACTTGCAGAAGACAATTGCATTCATATTTAAATGAAAGTGAGACCCTCTGGGATAACAAAAGCTCCCAGACAGTTCAGAGCAGAACCAATCCCCTTTGTTTGTGAAGTTGATAAAACAAAATCTTAAGTAGAAAAAAATAAAATCAATTATTTACAGTGAAGTGTAAAGTGAAGCATGTCTATACATTGAAGAAAATATTTTCACAAAGTTTCTTGGAACAAAAACTCTTCAAGTGAACCTGCGTCTGCTTGGGATTTGGCACGTCCAATAGCTACACTTTGCAGAGAATGTGGGAATTTCGCCTCACCACCAGCTGGGGTTTCATTTGGCCTTTTGTTGCACAGAAAATGAGCCTTTGTGTGGGTAACTTCACTGGCCAAGGAGTGAGGGCAACCCAGAGCAGAGAGCTCCCCAGAGATCCAGATGCCTGAAGATTAGTAACCAGGGAAACAAGAGAAGCACTCCAGATGCATCCTTTTACTATTATATTAAAGAAATCTCTAATATTCTAAACATTGGATCCTCTCTTTAGAACTTTATATTTTTTCAATTTTGCCTATTATCTGTTCTACATGTTTCTTTTAAAATAATTTTAAACCAGAACAAGTCCATTGATATTAGAGCAGAACATGTTTTATTCCTTGATGGATGGATGGACATTAATCTCTAACACAGTATTGATTCCAGTGTTTCCCGACTTTATGAACCGTTGACTGCCAAAGAGCTGAGATTATGATGTGTACATGCAGTTATCCTGTACTGTTACTTTGACCTCATCCTGCGCAATGCCAGCGACCAGACAACTGTTTTTGTCAGTCTGTCAAAACATTTTCATAGTGACAGTGAGAAGAGTGTGCATGAGATACTCCAGCCTTTCTCTATCAGCACAGACAAAGTGCACTTTGGTCCATATAAAGACACGGCGTCTCAGACTGTCAGCTCTCAGCAGTAGCATACCTCACTTAACGCACACAGTCAAATGGCCATTTCCTCAGGCTTCTGCTTGCCAAGGCTTATTGATTTGAATTGTGGTAATCAGTTTTTACCCCCCATCACCTAAGCAGTAAAAAAAATCAAAAATCTGATGAGTTTGAAACATGAAACAGTTGTGTATAGGCTAAACAAGGGCTCATGTAAACGAATGATCTGTGGTGAAATTCCTAACTGCAAGGAGTGTCAGAGGTCAGGAATTAAAGAAACACCTGACACAATTAAGGAATGTGGCGCATCTCTGCAAGGGTACGAGTGTTCACATTGGGCCAGTATGAGACCAGCGACAAATGTGGAGGTGCTGTGTTATCCAGCCCACTTTTGAGCTATAGTTATACTGTAGTAATTATTACTGTCTACTATCAATGTGTAATTGGCCACTTGCTTTTTCGGATCTTTGGTACAATTTCAACTCAAAATTGGCTAGAAAACAGATTAGGTTTAAGACCATGTTTCAGCATCAACCAGGTTATAGCGGGTTGAGAATGGATTGTGGCATTTCCAGCTCTGATGAAGCCACCTGGTTGTCGAAAAAATGTTGGTCCAGTGGAGTGGTTTTGTTTGATCTCTCAAAACCGTCATTGCCTTACAAATTCACCTCCCTACAGCTTCACTTTCAATCAGAAGAAGTCTGCAGGCTCTTCTCTGACACAGATCCTGCCTCATTGTCTAAGTCAAAAAGACTAAATTGGAGCCTGAAGGAGTTTTCGATTAACAGTTTGCGCAGCAGCAGCAGCCTGCATGGACACAGGGAGCCATAATTAATGCTCTGATTGAATCTTGTGTACTGTATCTCCTTTTTCCATCTGTCATCCTGCAGGCTCCAGATTAATAGTTTGGCACTTCCTGCTCATCGGGGCCTTTAAGCACTAAGAGTTTTGGCTGTGCTTGTTGTAGCATCAAGAGCCTGCTCCAACTCTGAGATGGTATTACTGTGTATTCTGCTGTATAATGAGAGCAGAGATAAGAGTGCACTGACCCAGAGTTGCACATGGGACAGGACGAGTACAGGTCAAAGACTGAGGGGCCAGCAGAAGACTGAAAGGTCAGCTCTTGTGTTTCTTGAACTGATGGTTGAGTGCTCTGCTTTTTCGTGGGCTCTTTCCAACTTCCTGTGGTGACAAGACCCATTTTTAAACTCCAACCCCTGAACCATATTTGGTCAAAAGTAGTACACGTTTGTTTATGTTGTGAGTGGCCTGGCAACTGGAATAAAATGTCTCCAACATGAGTGGGAACTGTTTTAATAAGTTTATGTGCTGCCAAAGAACAATGACTTTGAGCCTTCAAGATGATATTCTTGGCAAAGTACAAGTCACATTGATGTCCATGTATCCAACACATAACAGTGTTTTTCAAAACTATTGCTATTGCAGATTGCTTCCTTCGGCCCAATATCCTCTATCTGTTTACATGAACCTAAACTTTGACCACAGAACAGTAAGGTCAGAGAAAAGTCAACAGTCTCAGCACAATGTCTGAAGACAGAATCATACTGCACTGAGTGAGACAAGCTAAACTAAACATGTTCTTAATGTGATCTTATTTGTGTCTCTTTTTTCAAGGCACAGTTCCCCCTCTTGGGTGTTTTAAGAGGACAGGCATCTCAATTAAATGCTGAGAACGCTGCTGATCTTGCAACAAAACAAATGTGTTGGATACTCATTAACTGAGACACATTGCTGCATCTCTTGACTTTTTTCTGCTGCAGTGGGATCCGTTACGCTAGTGTGTGTGTGTGTGTGTGTGTGTGTTGATTGTTCTTGGTCATCCAGAAACTGTACTCAACTCTGTGAATCCCATTGCTGTTCTTCTGCCATTGGCACGTCCACGTTTCAGAGTGTACTCTTGCATCGCTGTGATTTGCAATGTTGACACAAAGTACCACCATTAACAAATAAGATATGACCAGAGCAGGATTGGACAGTAGGTAGAAAAACAACTTCAAAAGTAAATCAGAATTAGCTTGGTAAGATAGTTCTTCTTTTTGATTTAACCTGGCTCCCCCAACTTCTCATTCCTGTCAGCAGCACAGACACAATTCGCAGCAGCCACCTCTTTTTATAGGCACCTGTGTCATCTGCTGTCTCAGTGTGATTTCATGCCTCTCTCCCCTGGTCCCCCTGTGCCCCTCTGACTATCCTTGTGTGTTTGTTTCAGACTGGCACATCGCCACACTGGCCCTGCTGTTGGGAGGGGCGGCACTCACCCTGCTTGCCTTCCTCGTTGCCCTGGTCTCACTGTGCATTGGGTCCCGGAGTCGCTGCTATAAGCCTGTGGCTATCATGCTCTTCTCTGCAGGTATGATTGGGATTCAGGCACCTTGAGTAAAAAAAAAACAAAGATTCATTTACAAGCATGCATCCTTAATTTGGTGTAGTGAAATCCTAATACACATTATGCAAGAACTTGGCCTACATTGGTTTTGTCTGTTGGATGAATTGACAACATCTATCCAGGGCCGGCCCAAGCATTTACGGGGCCTTAAGTGGAATTATGTCATAAAGAGAGAAAAATAATTTCAAGAATTCTGCCAGTGGGGAAAGTCGTTTACTCTTAAATGAAGGAAAACATATCTAATCACACTTAAATTATATAAAAATGGTACCCCATTGGCAAATTTCTTAAAATGAGTAACTCAAATCCAGGGCAAATTCTAATTTTAAGAAAATTGTACTTATTTCTAGATTTCTTTTTGCAGTGTACCAGTTATTTTGAGGAGACATTCGAAATTTGAGGGACATTTATGACGCACACAACACATGTAGTAGAAATGTTTAAACTATTGGGGGCCCCCCCTGGTGGTTTGGGGCCCTAAGCAGCTGCATAGTCTGCTTATTAGGCTGGGCTGGCCCTGCATCTATCCCATCAGACTTCCATTAAGTTGACAGAGCTTGGCCCAAGTCAAATCAAATGCATGTGCTTGACAATTTCCAACACATTCACTATTTGGGTGTAGGAAAAAAAACTTTTTTGCTCAGAAATACCATCCACCTACTGATGTGATGTCAGAGTGAAGAGATACCGTAATCTGTTTTTACTACACTTTTCCGTGGTCTTTATGTTGACTGACTGGAGTAACTATTGTACGCACATGTTTTGACAACACATTAACATTGCATATGTTTCCTTTTCTGCTTACAGTGGTGCTTCAGATGTGCAGTTTGGTCCTGTTCCCAATCAAGTTTATTGAGACTGTGACCTTGAGGGTTTACCATGAGTTCAACTGGGGCTATGGTCTGGCTTGGGGATCCACCATCTTCTCATTTGGAGGTGCCATCTTGTACTGCCTCAACCCTAAGAATTATGAAGACTATTATTAAAAAGTCAAGACCGAAAGAGATGCTCTTGCAAGTTAATCTGAACCCCAGGGCTTCAGTACGGACTATGCTTATTAGGAATTATATTTCATTACTTTTATGGAACCCAACGTTTTTTGGAATGATATGGAAAAATATGAAGAATCACTGACCCAAATTAAATCATTAAAAACAAAACATCAAATACTGATGATGTTGCACACAGCTAATTATATCACAAAGGGACAAAAACAAATAGCAATACATCTACATCAACTACATCTGGAATGAAGGCTTCTGACCACAATTCAAGCATTGAAGCTTACAATGCATGTCACAAATCTCACATGGCAAAACTGAAAAGTACATTGCTCTTTTTCAGGTTATGTTCAAATAAAGCAGTGTCCAAATGTAGCAAACATAAACCTCAGTGTATATAAATGATACAAAATCGTATTATTGATGCTGCAAGTGTAGTAGATATTGTCTAATTCCTTTTCAAGAAAAAATAAATAAACAGAAGATACCAAGGTCTTCTGAGTGCATGTGCATGTCTGCATGACCCACCACGTGCTGCCAGGCCTCCCCATGTGACCTTTCAATCAACAACAGGAACCAAGTATACAGTAAACATCACCCTGATAGATAATAATTTCTAGGTGTATAGCTGTACATGTATGTGAATGTGGTAATGTGAAGTTTTTAGAAATCACAGTTTGTCTTTCAAATGTATTGCAAAAATCCAGTTTTTTAAAAAAGCCTGTATTTTATGAGAGCTGAACAGGCAGTTGTAAACGCCTATTTTTGTTTGAAATGTTTCTGACTACCACTGGTTCATTTCTGAAATAAATAAATACATTTTAAAACACTCTGGAAAGACTACAATTCTTCACAAAAGGAGTTCATAAATTAGGACATTGCCAGGGCCTATGTGTGTGGTCAATCCACTTAGAATCAGCTCTTTTATTAAGTACAGCAAGTTGAGGCATTTGCACAAGAAGACATCTTCATCTTCCACATAATACATATATGCACAAAAGTATGCAGAATACTTGTATGCATGTCTTAGTGTTCCCAATTCTCCGTTCAGTGAAACAAGCTCGGATAACGAGCCAGATACAGTGTACAGTCTACATTTCGCATTATTTCAGAATATACCATTGCTTTTATTGTTTCACGGTGAAAGAGGATACAGTTCCCGCGTAAATGAGGAAGTGCCTCTGGTCTGAGTTCAGGAATGGGCACAGTTGTGTAAACAGGGCAGTCTCTCATTCTGCCTGGAATGGTCTGTAGGTCAACTGGAGCAGTTCGCCTCCCGCTCACAGCCACTCACACATTTGCACATTTACAGCGTACACCAATCGACATTGAAAACCAGGGGGAAAGTGCACAAGTCTTCAGGCAGCAGGACATGTGGCCAAGTGATTTTTTTTTCCAGCAGGTTAGGGGTTATTCTGATCACCGGGGGAATTCTTGTGAAAAAAAATCAAGGTGTCCTTTGAGATGCAGATTCAGACAGGACAGAAGCTGACAGTATCCAAGGCGAAAGCAGAGGTGTACGCTCAGGTGTAGCGGGGCATCTCACACTGTTCACAGCGGTTAAGAGCAGGATGGTTGAGAAAAGTGCAACTTTCACAGTTCCAGTGAGCGCCTTCAAAGTCCTCATCTCTTGGGGCCCGTGGTGCTGGCTTAGAGGCCGGCTCTTCTTCTAAAACAGATAAAGGAAGAACTTGGTTTATATTTTACCAACATTAGATGCCACCATTTTGAAATAAACACTGATGTCTACTTTTTCACAACTTATAACTTCAAACAAGGTAGTAGTGGAAAACTAATAATGTAATGTAAAGCCTTTCACGATCAGGCACGTGCAGACGGCTACTTTTTGCACCCGTGTGATCTTAAGAGCGGTTGTAACGAGTACATTTCTCCATTGTGAGATCAATAAAGTCTTATCTCAGGCGGCTAGTTGGAGAAGAGCTGTTTTTTGTACACAAGCCTTTGCATACCCAGAGGAGATACTACCAGGCCCCTATGTTTGCCCAGAAAAACCGATGGTTCGTGGCACAGCACAGATCCGTCTCCTTTATGGCAGTGCACTCAAAATCTTGTGTGCTCCACTTTTCTCTGTGCGGTTAAGGGTTAAGTAGATCAGGGATACGTTTGTGTAGGTTCTCAGTCGTACAGGAGTTGTCCATCGTAGGCAAAAATTCTTCAGTCTTCATCTGTACTCTGTAGTTGAAGTGTAGGACGTTTCGATCTTACTCCAAAGATCGTCATCAGCTACTGAGAGGCCGACTCCTCCTGCTGGTTCACTAGCTTTATATACCCACAGCGTGCTCCAGACCTTCAGTAGCTGATGACGATCTTTGGAGTAAGATCGAAACGTCCTACACTTCAACTACAGAGTAGAGATGAAGACTGAAGAATTTTTGCCTACATTTCTACAGTAACTACAGCCTTTATCTTCCATCTCCTGGGCCAGGTTTAACCCACCCAAATTTTGCTATTGTCCACAGGCATATACATTGATTTATTTACACTGATTTTGCATATAAGGAAAGAGCGAGGTGAGAAATTCAATTTCCGCCTAATTTTTTGGTTGTTTTCCTGCTTCTATCATGATGACTTCATTGATATGACTCGACTACAGCATTCAGATGA
>OMNZ01075455.1:0-22860 GCA_900303255.1 Lesueurigobius sanzi
TGAACGCTGCCTTGTCGTACATGCCGGTGAGAGCCAATTCCAATGGGAATTACGACGACACATGCGTTGTCGTCGTTCAACCTGAAGAGGGAGCAACACTGACGTTTTTTAGCAGTAAAATAAGATTTCTACTAATATGCACTAGAATGTCAAAATAGTGACAAGGACCTGTAGCCAACTCTATGAGACACCAACTTTAACTGATTCTCAGCTAAAAAAAGTTGATTTGGGGTTTAGTGCCTCTTTAATATGGCCATGGTCATTAGGGGAGTGTCAACAGACTTAAGGTGGCCACACACTAGAGGATTTTTAATCTTTTGAGACTAAAGATCTGTGCAAAGACAATGCACACTTAAGGACAGACATGAGGACACACACACACACACATGAGGAGTCCCACCACAGATCATGCCATGAGAGAAAGTTTTTATTGAGCCACACCTCCTAAGACTAAAAATCTGGCTAAAAATCCTCTAGTGTGTGTCCACCTTTAGAAGTTAACCCAGGGTGAGACAATACAGAGAACAAGCCATTTTAAGTATGAATAGGCTAGATGTTCTCCTACTTTTAGCACCAAGAGAGGAGGGACTTAGAGGTTGACTCCTCCTTCTGGTTTACTCTTAAGAGACCCACAGCGTCTTTATTAAGCTGATGACGATCTTTGGACTAAGATCGAAACGTCCTACACTTCAACTACAGAGTACAGATGAAGACTGAAGAATCTTTGCCTACGATGGACAACTCCTGTACGACTGAGAACCTACACTATCGAACAAGGTTGTTAGCACAAACAGATGAGGCCTTCAAACGTGTGTGAGACCATTTGACTTACAGCAGACCACTCTGAGCGTATGTGCCACTCACTGCAGATCTTCATCTGGCAGGTGCTGGTTGTTTCCGGCCGCTCCTGGTGTCCACAGCGACTCGTGTGAACATGGAGAGTCCGATTGGCATATACTTGTCGACACAGGACTTGCCGGTGCTGCATGCCTAGGCCACAGGTCTTGCTGCACTCTGACCATTCCCCGATGTCCCAACTGAACAAGATAAAACAATGAGAATTTACTTTGCATTGGTGAATTCCAATTTTTCTTTCAGTCAAAATGTCTATAGTTTTCAAAATAGTTTGTTACAATGCTGGGCATGGCTGCAAGTTGCAAGGCTCTTCTTGTGGATGAGGCTTGTTGCTGCTATCGCACAAAGCCTCTGATACTTGAAGGTTCGTTTGTCGATGAACACAGTGAAAGACAGAGTATCTAAAACCTGACAAGCACAAAGATATTTAAGTTAATGAATGACACATTTCTTTGCTCGTCACCATCAAACTGACCTTTCCCACATGAGGCGCTGCACTCAGTAGAACCAGCCAGTTTCCAGCTGTACTCCCTTTCCCGTCTTGGTGGCACAGCGGCCGGTACCTGGTTGTCAGGCAGATGTGGAGAGTACCTCCCCCCCTCGGCTGTGTTTAGGTTTGGTTGGAATACATTGTTCTGGTGGCTGGATCCACTCTCTCTACTCAAATCATTGCCTGTAAAGACAGAAAGTTAACAGGAAATGATTCAATGTGAGTGGGAATACCAGCAAGAGACTGACAACCCAGATCCAGACAAGAAAACACGAAGAGATAGATAGTACAATGTTCATGTGTGATTAAAAGACCATACTTCAAACTGGTTAGAAGAAAAATGCTCACCTTCTTGTTTGTGGTTAGACTGAGACTCTGTTTCTGCTGAGGGTAGAATGTATTCGTAATGAACCCCAGGGTTTGGCTGCTGAAAAATCATCTAAAATAACATTTTTAACCTCAGTAATGATGCACAAAAATAGTCTTGTGGTCAACCCACCACAAAATGAGAATAAGCATACTGGAATCCTTACGTAAACATCTAAAATCTCATTGGTGGGACCGTCCGCCACAAAGGACTCTCCCGCGGTGCTGCTGATTTCATTGGGTCGGCGATAAGTAAACATGGTTCCACCTCCTTCAAACTTTCCAGGCCGGTCAATTGCCCAATTTCCATTTATTATGGATCGTCCTGATCGGCTACGGAGAGCTGGAAAGAAATAAGGTTTTCTTTTCTTTCTTTCTTTTACATTTACAAATCAGCCGCTGTTCATATGGGATTTTCAGGAGCATCCATTTACTGTCTCACTGTGGAACTTTTAATGCAAGACCAAAGGGAAAATCTTTTAAGATATTTTCCATGGTCCCATGAATTATCTACACAAAGCTATTAAAGTGGCATTAGAAATGTAACATTAGACGAACTGGTGAAAGACTGTTTGAGCAACTTAAAGCAAAAAGTCGTCATGTGATGAAATATCTACATAATGAAAAAAAATCCTATGTGTTTATATTCTGAACTGTCATTGGAAGGTCTATGTTTTTAGCACATACTGTACATCCTGGTAAAACAGTGCAGCCCGTTCTGAACATTGCTCACCAAGGTAGTTACGGCTCTTCACCATCTCCGTGACGTTAATCCTGGTGGCTCCTGCAGGGATCTCTACAATTTTGTGGTAGCCGATCTTTGACAGACTATGTTTGAAGACTCCAGAGACCAGTCTACAAGTGGCATTATCGCCTCCACAGACGCCACATTTGTCCAGGGACTTCCCAGATCCAAGGTACTCATCGCAGCCGGGACTCTGTAAAAGAAAAGGGCATGGATTACAATTTCGTTTGTTTGTACCTAATAAACGTATCTATTTATGAGTAAAAACGAATCAGTGACTGGCAGCCGCATCGAAGATATTGCCACAAACAGAGGGGAGTAAATCAAGGCACAGACCAACACGGTAAAAATAGAAGGGTTAAAATCAGCAGCCCATAAATTGAATCAAACCGGCAGTAGCAGTAACTTGTAACGGCTACGTGTAACAGGTGCCGCAGTTGCAGACTAAATACACATGGCTATGGGAGGGCTGTGGTCGTGAATCATTTAAAAAGGCAGGGACTCACTTGGAGTAATGCAACTACGGTACTTGATGAAACAAGATCAAACACATAAGCATGTCAGGATATTTAAAAGCTTTATTCATCAATTACTGGAACAAAAATAGGCACTAAACAAGGACAAACGATGTTGCCATGGGTTGATAAGCAAGTGAAGAGTTCTATTGCAAAAAAGCAATTGTCAAAAATCATCAAACGCTTGTAATTTTCTCTTTGTGTAGCAGTGTTTTGAAGAAGAAGAAGAAGAAGAGCTTTATTTCACAGACATAGTCACAAAGCGCTTTACATGGGACGATTTGCCCCTTGAGGCAGACCGACACATCCTGCGCCAACGGACCTGGGGCCGGCCCTGCCTAATAAGCAGACTATGCAGCTGCTAAGGGGCCCCGAGATCACCAGGGGCCCCCAACAGTGCATACATTTGTAGATGTTGTGTGCCTCATACATTTCCCTCAAATGTCTCCTCATAATAATAACTCTGTATCAGACTAATGTAAACTGAATAACCTGTTCCATTTGCACTGCTCTATTTGCACTATGTGGTATGTCCACACTCACATTTGCTGCTAATCTGTAATTCACCATTTATGCTGCTGTCTCGTATTGTGTTAAATTACTATTTTATTACATTTTTCGATCTTATTCTATTTTTTATGCATGCCTTATAGTTCTATCATTTTTCTTTCTTTTTTTTCCATAGTTTTTTTTTTTTTTTTTAATCAATCTTTATTACAAGTTTATGTTTCATGTTGCACCCAAGAAAATTCTTATGTGAAACCTTCATTGGCAATGGCAATACATTCTGATTCTGATTCAAAATAACTAGTATACTATTGTAATCTAGAACTTGCTAGTGGGGGGAGTTTTTTACACTTAAACCAAGTCAACAACAACCTTAGTAAATTAATATAGTTTTTGTGCAATGAGATTTGTTTTTTCTTATTAACAGTAAAAAAAACTTGGGCAAGTTAGAAGACATCTTTTTCTCTTCAAGTCTAGATTTCTTTTTGCAGTGTAGTCTACTTTCTTCACAAACATAGGTTGAAGGGTGGGGAGTCGGATTGTCTCATTTATGGGTATATCCACCTTATTCGGGAAGTTGCAATGGAGGCCGCCATCTTGTGTTTCTGGTCAAACTGAAGGCCTTGGATATTGGCCTTGATTTTTGTTTTTGGTGAAACATGTATCATTTACAACAGACTGCTGTGTAAATATATCCAGCAGCTTTGGTCCTTTAGAGTTCCTCAGACACTTAGCAATTTAGAGTGACAAAAAAAGAAAGTAAGTGATAATATTGCAAAAAAAAATACTTTTACTTCACTTTTTTCATGTCGTCCTAAACCTGAGCCACAATAAAATAAAATAAAATGACTTATTTACTTTGACCTTTTTTGGTTCATTCCCATTTTATTCTCTTCACTCTCTTACATTGACAACAA
Organism: Lesueurigobius sanzi; assembly: GCA_900303255.1. Classification (NCBI taxonomy): domain Eukaryota; kingdom Metazoa; phylum Chordata; class Actinopteri; order Gobiiformes; family Gobiidae; genus Lesueurigobius; species Lesueurigobius sanzi. Next base: position 4,396 of record OMNZ01075455.1, read on the forward strand.
TGGGAATCCCAGCTCACAGGAAGTGCTGAGACAAACAGGAAATGCTTTTACGACAAAAGTGGGCAGGGCTGAATAAGGTGAATAGATCTATCCGAAATTAGATTAAAGTCGCGAGGGCCCCATGAACGCTTGGGTCGACCCTGCTTCCGACCACCACCGTTCACTCACCGGACATCTATTTTACATGTTTTGAGTGGTAGGGGAAACCTACACAGACACGGGGAGAACACGCAACACAGAAGGGCTCCAATCCCGGGCCCAGGCCTTTGAACCCGGGACCTGCTTGCAACCGTGCCACCCAATGATAGTTAGTGACCAGATCTAATTTAGCACATCAAAAATACTAAGTCATTTGCTATTGATCCATTTGATTCAACTTTAGTTTTAGTTTTTAAGACAATACTAAAAAAAGAACACTCCTATCACCTCAAACATAAGACTGTCCAGGACTAAAATAAGTGCTAAGTAACACAGACGGCCTCAAGAAGAATCAAAGTTTGATTTAAGGTTTAGCTGTTCCTCGAAAAAAACATATTGATAGGAGTTTGAGACATTTGTGCAGAAATTAAACCCGTCTGTAGTGTTTGTTTGTGTCATTCCTCCTCAAAGCATGTCATCCAGCTTAAATCTTATTGGCTGCTCTCATTATCTATGTGGTAGATCCAAAATTAGCCAACATTTTAAAATCTGTATTGCATGGCAGAACAGTGTAAATACTTCAAGTTCACACCTCGGACCATAAAACAGACACAATAGTTCAGAGCAGAAGAGTTGTAGCCAAGTTGTTAAAGAAATATTGGACTAAAGTGAAGAGGGCAGACAGTAAAAAGAAGCCTGATTCACATCGCAGGTTGTTCTCACAGTCCGGGTCAAAGGGCATGCTTCATAAAGGGCCCAAGCTTGTAAAAATCAGAAATAGCAGTGAACAATATTTAAACCGTTAGACACTATAAGGTTTCACTTGACATCACCGCTCCGGCATGCTAACGAATCAATTCTCCATAGCTCGGAAGGATAATGTACAAATTGATCCATCTCTAGTTCTCAGTTTCTTAGTCTTGGATATGATGACAGTGGAAATAAGCAAGCCAGATATATACTGAACAATTACTTTCTAGATTGTAGATTAAGGAATGTCCAAATTGGTGCCATTCATTTAGTATTTACATGAGCGCTAAAGCTTACTTCAAAAGAGAGTGCCAGGTTCAAAGAGGACCAGAGTTCAACCCTGGACAGGCTGAAATCTCTGCTCCATAAGATAAGTGGGTCATTTTATCTGAAAGCTTTGGACACAATTAACCATTCAAGCTTAAACAAGGATTAATGCAGATACCCTATGGTCAGACTGAAGCTGATTGTACTATCTTAGTTTAACCACCATGTACAACACATTGAACAGTACATCTTAGATAAACCATCATGCTCTCCGTAGCCATCCAAAGACAGTTGTCCTACCTGTGTCCGCAGCTTCCCCTGCACACGAATGTGGAAACAGGCAAGCAGCAGCAGAGCCAACCATGACAGCATTATTTCATGTGGACACACAAATATTAGACCAGTCAGTCTGGCTTCTGTCACGGCCTATAGCTGAATCCAACAGCCTCCTCCACGTCTCCGTAGTTCGGAGAATGCTAAAAAACTCTTTGAGTACAGAGCTGATCTGTACGAGCCCCCCTTGTAAACTGAGCAGGGGGAGGTGCAGCAGGAGAGCGGGGAAAGGGGCTTTTTTAGTGGAGGCAAAGAGAGTAGCAATGAAGAGTGGGGAAAGAAAGCAGGCAGAGAGCTACTGCTGACAGTAAACTCAAAAGTCAGGGAGGACGTGCCAAGCACTTTTTTAATGGGACATTTAAACATCTTCTGAGGAAAGAAAAATCTCCAAAGAAGCCCAATGGTTTACATGAAAGGTCAAAACTATTGACATTCCCCTTAAGTTGATTCAAGGACAGTGAGTTACATTCTCATGTTGGTCATTTTCTCATCGTTCTACTACAGGTCAAGTACATGAAGGACTCTGTGGTGCATTATGATACATGTGATAAATGTTGGTTGTGCAAGAGACACAGAGGCCAAATTAGGTCTAAAACTTAAGCAGAACTAAACCAAAGTGAAAGAAAAATAAGCTCTACACACAAGAGTGAACAACAACACCCCACAAGAGATTAGTGACAGCCCTCAGATGTTACAATAAATGATCTTCTGAAGATACATGTAAATAAAGTGAAAGAATATCAGGATAGCCACCCTCCTTTCTATTCTTTCTTTCTTTATTTAATGCTCATCAAACACAAAATTACAAACCAGAACAAAGCAATTAGCAACACAGATACTATTTTAACAAAGGCAGAACCTTTATCAAAAAGGCGGGTGCCTTTTTGCCAGTTTGCCAGTTTACAAATAACTGTTTGATATTCATTTTGCATCATTCATATCACTACAGAGCTTACAATATCAACATTTTCTGTCAATTCCTTTATGCCACTATTGACTAACTATGCTCACAGCATGTCTGTGTGCTCTCGATGTGGTCCACATTTACACAAGACAATCATCTTCTATTTTTCTACAAGATGTAAAGCACATGCAGAGAATGGAAAAAGTTGTTTCTCACAAACCATTGATGAAAAAAGACAATAGTAACTACACAGAGCAATGTCAAATACAGATGCATACAACATGGGGCAGCGGAGAGAGCGAAGGGGAGAGTTCAGCTTCCTGACAGCCCGGTGGATGAAGCTGTCCTTCAGTCAGTTGGACCTGTCACTGATCAAGACTCCGCTGCCTTCTTCCTGAGGCAGGACTGAAGTGGCTGTAAGATGGATGTGATATTGCTTCTCTGGGTTAACCCTGTCCCCCCTGACGCAGAAAAAACAGCCTTACACAGTCCACAGAGGAGTGTAGATCAACTTGATGCAAAGAGTGCACAGAGGTCTCTACAGTGAGGACAGGGGCTTGTGTGGATTAGACCCTGGCTCTGATATCTCCTCTGTTTATACTTGTAGTTGTTGAGATTTGGAGCAGACGACATCTCCATTACTCGCAAAGCCGGTGCTCTCCAGACCACAAAGACACAACAAAACACAAGTATAAATGAACAGATTATTAGTTTACACCTACATTTTACAACTTGCAATGTTTTTCAACACATAGCTCAACTCTTCTAGTAAAATTAACAGCTTGTGGGAGGCTTGGGAGTTCAGATTTATGTGTGCCCTCAAAAACACAACAAGTTATGGAGCTCTACACATGCCAAATATTCAGCGTAATAATGTTGGCACCGCATCCACTAAATCACACTCTGAGACACCGTGTAAAGCTTTTTCACAGATGAGGCAAAGCTGCTGAGCGCGAGGGAACAACCGGAGCATGTGCACACCTGCAACTGGCGCGGGGTTTCTCTGGAGATCTCCGACAAGTGCAACGTACCAGACACCTTTAGACTTCAGAAACGACGCAACCGTGGCAGAAAACACAAGTCCCGGTGGAGGATTTCTTTCATCAGACAGATTTTTTTCATAAAACACTAGATCGGACATGACGCTTGTTGGCGCGGCAAACGTGGCGGCCATCTTGTGACTGGCCGCCGTGGCCGGTGAGGCTAATGCTAATGCTAATAGCAAGTCAACGGGGACGCGGTCCAGGTATCTCGGTCAAGAGACGAAGACGAGGCAACAGAGCAATTGGACTCTGAAATTCACCACTGGCCCATCCGTCCAAGGGAGATGGATCCTTCCTTTAATTGGTTTTCCTCGAGGTTTCCTCTTTTTTTTGCATGTGGTTTTTAGGGGTTTTTCCTCGCCGTAGAGGAAGGTCTAAGGATGGGGGACACTCTAAGCTTGTTACTCTAAGTGATTTACTTATTCACGGGACATTACATCTGGTTGAGACATTTCATTCGTGCATGACTTATTTGATCATTCTTGATGTCTGATATTGATTTGTTTTTGTCCAGACCGACCTTTGAGATGACTTCTGTTATGATATTGGGCGTTACAAAAATAAATTGATTGATTGATTGACATGCTTATTATGAAATATGGAGGTTTGTAAATCGTAGTCGTAGCACTATTTAGCACCATTAATTGTACTGTATCACTGTCTCAAGAGCACAAGCTAAATATTGCTCAAATTGCGTCTATTTTCTTCTTTCAGCACTGTGCTCATACAAACAAAACTATTATTTAGGAACTGGGAATAGGGAGGTATTGCTGGACTTTTTTAATTTATTTTTTAGCATTTATCAATCAATCAATCAGTTTTTTTAACACCCAATATCACAACAGGAGCCATGTCAAAGGTCGGTACAAACAAATAAAAACAAAACAAGTCAATATCAAACATCAAACAATGAAATCTCAATTAATTTGTAGCACTAGCTAGTTCAAAGAAATTATAACATGATATATCTAGGCGTAAGGTCAAATGGTATTTAGAAAAAAGTCATGAAATGAATAGAATTATTGTAAAAAACATTTTAAAGATGCCATTTGCTATTCATTTACATTGCACTTAGGTCCAAAAGGACAATCACAACAAGCCAGAGCTTGCCACTTGTTCCAATGTGTCTCTATGGCCATGTCCTATCTAGCGTTTATTAAAGCTCTTTGGCTCCAAAGGTCCATGTGAAAAGGCTAAAACAGGTGCTGTTATGCCCCGACAAAGACACACTGGACTTCTAACTTTATTCACTAAACCAGGGATCTCCAACCAGTAGCTCGCCAGCCCTTTCCAAGTAGCTCATCAAAGGCTTTCAACGTTTATACATACACTTGATGAGTCAAATTTCATTTTATTTTTTTGTTCTGAACAAAGCATCTCCAAACATTTACAATAGGTGAATATAGCAAACCATAAAGCAGAAACTACTGTATTTTTTTTTATTATGTTAAATTTTCGCCTTGCCAGTCGTATAGGCCTAGTTTCACATGTTTTTTTTTTTTAAGTATAAGTAGCTCACTGCCATTTTTGGTATGCAAAAGTAGCTCACGGGGTAAAAAAGGTTGGAGACCCCTGCACTAAACAGATTATTACACTTGCTCTACAGCTTCAATCAAGTCAAATCCTCCATGATTCATTCTTAAGGCTCTTGATAATCGCTGTCTGATATGAACAAACCTCCTCCTGAAAGCATGGCACCCAGAGGTTGACAGGGCCAGACTGACTATCCCGTACACCGCAGGGCCTTTGTCAGCCAAAACAAGTGGGTCAGTTCTGCAGTTACTTTGACTTCAGGCGCCTCAGACTCCAACCCACACACACATCAGAGTCATGCTCTCCAGCAGGTGGGCTCGGCTCCACTGTACAATGTTAGATCTGCCAGACGCACACTTACTCTCTTTCACTCAGGCACTTTTTTCACAATGCTTTGGCGGTTCTCTTTGTTTCCAATTTCAACCCATTTGAAGTCATTAGCAGCTACCAGGCCAGGCGTCACAGCTACAACACTCCGCACCCTGGTTTGCGTTGGAGTGATTCTGTTTGATTCATCAACAAAGAGGAGGATCATGTTGGATGAGATGGGATGAATTTGGTGCATCTGGTATATATATTAGTCAGCAAGGCCAGGCATGTAGGTCCCCTGACTGTAATGTATTTAAGTAAAGAAGGTATGAATGCTGCAGTGGAGGAGGAGGAAATGTATAAAGCAGGTGCATTGATAATCCAAGCCAGGAAGTGCAAGGTGTGGCTGAGTTTCTCTCTGAAACAACAACAGCTATTGCACTACTGCAGCAAATCCTTAATGTGTAACCATATCTCACTAGAGGAGCCTGGAGCATCTACAGAGCATAGCAGGTTTTCAGATTGTTCTAATCACTACAGTTTCACTACACGTTAAGGTGGTAAGTCACTCATAACACAATGATACAGTATAATAATAATGCATTGGTATTGTATAGCGCTTTCCTGGACACAAAGATGCTTTACATGGCATTATTCATTCACTCTTGGAGATGGTAAGCTACTATAGCCACAGCTGCCCTGGGGTAGACTGACAGAAGCGAAGCGCTATCGGCCCATCCGACCACCACACATTTACTCCCACTACATTCACACAGGCAAGGCGGGGGCCAAGTATGGTTGCATAGCGCCACATCTGGTGCCCATTTTCAATAACAAAGTAAAATTATAATCACAAAGATTTCAAACCAAGGAAAACTATGTAACATTTTTAGTTTTAGTTTTCAGTTTTAGTTATGTTCTGGTGAAATTGGGTTTCACAATTATTACGGTCACAAGCCATACTCTTTGAGATGATCATTACCAATGAAAGCGCTGTATAAAAAGACATCAAACGTGGCACAGTAGCACAGCGGTTAGTGCTTGTGGATCACAGCTAGAAGGTCCCGGGTTCGATCCCGGGCCCGGACGGAGCCTTTCTGTGTGGAGTTTGCATGTTCTCCTCGTGTCTGTGTAGGTTTTCTTCGGGTGCTCCCGTTTCCCCTACCACTAAAAACATGTACAATAGGCCAGGATGAATGAGAATGTGTTTGTGTGTACTTAAGACATCACAATTTTAAATACTGCAAAAAGGCTGAGGTTTTTTCTTCCTTGCATCTCCAGCTTTTCATGAAGCTGAAATATAATAAATGAGTACTACTGTAATGTATATTTTGCTGACATTACTATTACAGTGACAATAAACAATAATATTGGTCACCGCAATGAGAATATTCTTTTCATAATTGGCATCATCGCGTAAGTAGATAATCCACAGATAGATAATTACTGTGGTAACTTTGTTAATGGCAATAATTTTGTCCAAGAAAATGGGACAACGGATGGAAATTAGCCCAAGGCTTCAATCTGGAGTGGTGTGTTTACATGCATGTGTGTCATGTGTGTTCATTAACATGCACTGTCCCAACCAAATAAGCAATAAATAAAATAAATAAATCAAAAAGAATGGAAAAAATATTTAAACATAAAACTGATTAATAGCGCTGTTGTAAAAGATGCAGGGAACAACAGCTATTTGCAAAAAAGTATATTTAGCTTAACTACAGAGTACAGATGAAGACTGAAGCCTACGATGGCGAACTCCTGTACGACTGAGAACCTACACAGACCTATTTAGCTAATGACCACGGAGCTACGTAACATTCCCGATGACCTGATGAAGCGTAAAATGTCGGTAAACTGCCACCCAGCGAGCAGCCTCTGTCAACAGGCGTCTGTGGGGAAAGGCCTGTGTGACCACCCAATGCTAAAAATATAACGTTACATGTGCGTCTCCTCATAAATCTGTCCCGAACTCCTCTGCCCACCCAAACACACCTCCCTCACATCGATTACTAGCTGTCAATCCTTCAGCCTCCAGTTAAGTAAGAGTTAATTCACAGCTGAGAGAGCGGGCGGAGACGAAGAGTAACAATGGAACCAGAAATAACATTACTACGCTACGCAATATTGTGTAGGACTGGACGACTGGGAGCCTGCACAACCATCTGTCACATAATATAAACAGAGCATTTTTACAGCAGACGCCGCGGCAGAATAGTTTATATGGTGTCAAAATATTCATTGTAACCTCAACATGTCTCGGCTGAATCTCTCGGGATCAAGTCTGTTACAGCCCTAGTCTCTCTTTTGTTTTAGCAACATTGAGCTCCAGCGGGGAATAGCTTGGGCCATAAAGATCCCAGAGGTTTAGCTTAAACTAAGACATCACTCTGTCATCTCCTTTCCTAGTCCATCTGCACTCAGCCTTATGTACTTACAAGACTTTTACTTGCACGAATCCTGGTGTGTGCGTGTGTGTGCGCAATTCTGGGGTGGGGGTGTAATTGAATGATCTGTTTTAATGTGTTTTTAATCTGTAAAGCGCTTTGAGCTGCATTTTGTATGAAAAGCGCTTTATAAATACAGTTTTGATTGATTGATTGATTGAGAATACACAACATGACTGACCACTCGTTTGTCTTTAAAAGAGCACAACAGGGACTCATACTTTCGGCTCTCTCACAGTGGCAGGTGCCCTCACGAAATAATGCTCCAACCCCAGAAGTGCTGCTCTTCCACTGAACCTGACCTCTGACATCCCTGTGTAAGAAATTCCACAGACTCTGGCATCACATTTGACAGCACATTTTTAGCGTGGCAGGATAGGGTGTTTTTTCTTTTTCTTTTTAGTGATTCATATGGTTTTCAGTCACGACTATGACTTCTACAACAAACCACACTGAATTAAGTAAAAGCTATCCCAAGACTTTCTATGCTCTCCCCACAATCGAATACCTTATCCAAGCTGTGACAGAAACATGATTGAGGTATCTCCACTAGTGCATGTGCCAAGAAGACTATATATCAAAGCACTCATCCCCTTTTTAACAAGTCTGCCAGTCCACCACAGCGGGGAATGCACAAAACAGATGCAGCTGTCATGATGGGAAGCCACGAGGAGTAGTTTGAATACTGTTTGATGAGCGCGCATCTGTGTCCTGTGACCTCTACACCGTCGTGCACGTGGTCGCGCGAGGCCAGGTCCAAAGCCCAGAATTTGGACTGAAATTATGGGCCGTACGAGGAACCACAAATCAAAATCACAACCATCTCATCACAAAAGCTGCAACATGGTCTCTATCGGGTCTCATTATGTATAGACCTTTCTCGGTCATGTGACTTGGAATAGAACGCCGGCCTGTTGGTTGGCATTCCGCTGATTTGCTCCACCTGCTGCATGTTATTAGCTGTTCTTTACAATGGTGTTACTGGTCTTGACGCTCTCCAAAACGGTTCAGCTCTTGAGTGGTCAGGTCAGACAACGATATCTGAACAAATGCTCGTTTGTCGGAGCTCAGGACCCGTCATGTGACTTTTGCTGCCCACCAAAGCCTCTGATTGGTCAGAGCATAGAGATATACAATATTTTGATTTGAATTTCTTGTAGCAACCCATTGTTGCAACATAAGTTCCGCTGCCGATGATGTCAGCTGAGAAAGGTCTATAAACCAGCTAACACCTGCTTAGGCATAATTGTATTAGTTCATATTTTAGTCTTTTCTCAAAGGTTTAGAGTTCTGTGAATTGATCTTCTTGACAAACATTTTTTATAATAATTAAGTCCGACCGAAGCTTACGGTACGGGGATCCTTGGGGGTATGCGTACGGTGGCCCTGAAGTGCAAGTCACGCCCCAAAAGCAAAAGCGACAACACGAAACCAAAAGCAACAACACGAAACCAAACGCGACAACACGGAACCAAAAAACGACAACACGAAAGAAAAAAACGACAACACGAAAGAAAAAAACAACAACACGAAACCCAAAGCAACAACACAAAACCAAACACAACTGTCGTTTTTTTGCTTTCGTATTGTCGCTTTGGGTTTCGTGTTGTCGTTTTTTGCTTTCACGTTGTCGTTTTTTGCTTTCGTACTGTCGCTTTTGCTGTCGTGTTGTTGCTTTTGCTTTCGTGTTGTCGTTTTTTACTTTCGTGTTGTCGCTTTTGCTTTCGTGTTGTTGCTTTTGTGTTGTCGTTTTTGCTTTCGTGTTCTCGTTTTTTGCTTTTGTTTGGTTTCGTGTTGTCGTTTTTTGCTTTCGTGTTGTCGCTTTTGCTTTTGTGTTGCCACTTTTGCTTTTGGGCGTGACTTGCACTTCAGGGCCACCGTATATGCGAGAGCTTAGAAGGGGGTAATAATTTCAAATACAAAATAAGTATAAGTATTTTTGATTATTATGTTCAATGAGAAGCTATTTAAACATTTAACTGTAAAGAGAGTTTGAGAATATTTAGTAGCCTCTTTACTGATAAATAAGAGTTTTAGTCAGTCATTTTCTAACTAATCATCAAAACCATCGAGGAACGGGGTACTCGGAGTGTAAATAAAAGGCCCAAGGGGTATGCAAGAGAAAAAAGGTTGGGAACCACTGCAATAGGAGGCTGATGATTTGCTGAGGACAAGGCAAGACAAAGTGGAACAACGTTCATAGTTGGTTTCCTGTATTTCATCATCTCCACATGAAGCCTGTAGCAGCAGCAGCACAAACCATCTACAGGGTGTAAAACAGCCCCAGTCTGCATAGATTCTACCCTCGGTGGGGCCCAGCACCACCTGCAGAGAACTGTGTGGTCAGTGATCGCCCTTTAAAAATACACACACCCGTCTCAAATGCACTTCCTCGGTATAAAAGAGAGATGGTGCTGCTGAATGGAATTCCAACTAGAAGGGGATCTTTCTTTCTCTGCTCCTTTGACGTGACTGACCACATTCAGAACCATTTAGCGGTTTGCAGTTGGTTTTCAATGTGTTGTTCACCTTAGTAAGAAGTGTTTAACATTTCTCCCAAGTGGAATTTGAGTTTCACGAATTACAGCCTGAATCTGTGATTGATAAAAAAAAGTGTTTAAAAAATCAGCTAAAATGTAATTAACCTGGAACCAAAAATCATTTATTTACATGATAGGTGTACATGGCTGATCTTGGTGTCCAAACATTTGGTAGAACTTAGGGATGACGGTGGAAATGAAATATTAATAAATTATGTTGTTGGATAATACAATGAGGTTGGGATGGGTTGGCCTGAAAAAAACCTGCAAAAAGGGCTTTTTCCTCCCTGTGGTGGAGCAAATAACAACAGAAATGGATAATTGCACATCAGCTGTCACTAATTTGCAACTTTGGAGTATTTTGCTGCGTAAAACACGTAGGTCAGTAGCTGTAAGCTGAAAGTGCAGTGCCATTTTTGGGGGCTATAGGGCTTAAGAGGTTAATAAATAAATATTGGCCACAACAACCACTTGATTCCACCTTTCTGGCTTTGAACAGACTTGCAAACACTTCAAACTCTGTCCAAAGCCAGAAACAAACAACTACCTGCAAACATTCAAAGGGAGACTCTTATAATCTAAGAGGCTTGTGTTGTTTCCAAATTTAAAAAGTACACACAACATTAAAGAGCTTTTGTGTAAACATCAGTGGGATGAAAAAATGGAATAGTTTGGATCAAGAACTTAAACAATGTAAAACTATGCACCAGTTCAAAAGATATAAAGAAATTATTTTTGCTAAATATGTGAGCGATGAAAGTGAAAAAGTGTTTGCGAGCGCTAGCTTGAACGCGGCTCATGAAGGAAGCTGATATTTGTTTTGTAAATACAGAGTTGTAAGTAGGCGTGGGAAGTTTTTTTCTTACTTCTTCCCACTCCTATTTTGACATGTTTATCATTGAAATGAATTCATTCAGTCCTTAATGAGCGGTGGTGTCGCTGAGGCAGAGAGGGCTAATGTAAAGCACTAATGCAGGTTAAATTAAGAAACATGAGATGAAGGCCTGAGCTGCACTCGGGGCTAAAGGTCTAATGGACAGACCTGGGTTGTTATTCATGTGCTCGGCTGTGTAAGGTGTCACACCAAACAGGGCAGACCACACAAACTGTAGCTCTGTGGTGAGTGAGGGCTTAAGCACCACCCAAGGAACATTACATGTTTATGGCATCAATAACTTACTAATAAGCAGACTATTTTATTTTTTAACATTTACAGGAGCTAACTGAAGTAAACCTTCATTCTCAATGTAAATACAGCAGTTGATGAGAAGAATGTATTTCAGTTCTGTCTGCTGTGAGGGACAGGTCAGCACCTGTCCCTCTGTTAGAATAATTTGTGAGAAATTATTATACTGCATGGCTTTCACCTGAATCATTCAGGTTCTTTGTGGAATTCCAGGATGCATCAACACGTGCATCAGTGACACCTTTACGACTGAAATGAGAATCAGCATGTAGCTAAGCAGCTGCCTGTTGTAGCTCTTTAGTAACACTTACTTTTAGTTAAGTGTTGCATAATAGGTTTATATCTTTCCCCAGCACCTGCTTCTTATACTGTATATATCCCTGCAGCTCCTACCAGAGTTAGGGAATTTAATTCCAGGCTATTTCCAAAGTACATACTGTAGTTCAAGACAAACGGAGCATTTTATTCTGTGCTGCCCTCTCCTGGTCTTAGCTGATACAGCATTCAGCTGGGGAAAGTTGAAACTAAGTACACTATCCATGGACTTACCACACACTTTCCTGCCACACACAGAGTAGAATCATTGTGTCCACACGGTGTGCCATCAGTCACTGCTTCTGACAAACGCACGTAGAACCTGAAGCCACTGGCTCGACAATTGAGCTCACACTGCAGATCAACAGGCACTGTGTACAGAAAGAAAAAACACTAACACGAGCCGCATCATGGAGGAAAAGACATCATCATCATTATTAAGTATTGCCATTGTAATTACATTTGTGAGTTGTTTTTAAATAATGATCTAGTTTTAAATAACCTCAGAAGCTTTAACATTAATATTTGAGAATATGTGAATAAGATTTCGGTAGCACTTTAGGATATGGCCCGGTAACTACTAGGTAATTACTCTATAGTAATTAGTAGTAATTGCTATCACTAAAAACAATCATTATCAGTACTTCTTAGGTAATTAACCCTAACCTCCTTAACCTAAGGTTTAAACATAACTCTGTACACAGACAGATTGTTTTCTGCTTTCAGAAAACATTATATTTGCAATTTACTATTAATGAAATCATGATTATGATTAATTTTGCAGCCCTACTAACAATCTAATATTTCTCCACAAAGGATTTTTTAATCACATCCACATTTGTAAAGCAGTGTTAAGATGAAGCATCAAAATCAAATGCATTTACGTAAAGTAATATTATCCTTATTTCAGGTTGCACATGTTCAACAGGATATTATTGAAGCAACTGTTCTTTCCATTAGCAATCTGAGACAAACGACTTCTCATTTTGTTTTGATTGTTACCAAGGCGAGTATACGTGAAAGGACAAGGTCCTCAGAGTGCACCTTTGTCTTTCATTTTAATCTAAGGATTGTTAGATAGGTCCTTACTGGGAATCATTATGCCTAAGCATTCAAAGGGAACAGTGTCATCTGAGGCAGAGTCCTACCTTCATTAAAAGGCTCCCACTCGTACAGTCTGCCCATGAAAGGCCTGTTGTTGTAAGATGAACATTGAGCACCTCTGAAGCCACTGCTGGATGGAGGACAGGCCTAAAACAAAACATATAGCTTCATAAAGTTGTTATCACTTAGTATTGACACAATATTCCATCAATCTGAGATCTGCTTATGTAAACTATGCATCTATAATATGCAGCCCAACTACACCTCTGACAGCCCCCATACAGCCTCTCTAAACACGGTACAAGTCTGCTTTACATCAAGTGAAGAGTATACAGTATGCCTGTACCAGGCAGAGTATACAGACGCACGTCTGACTAGTTTTAACGTATAAGAAGTAGTGCACTGTAAAGGAAATAATACGAATAATTATAATATACCAAATGAGGAACTTTTGGTCATTGAGGGCATATTTAGCTTTGTTCTGTGGAAAGAACTACACATTTATTGTAAGAAAAAAAAGGTTGCATACGTTATTGGTACAGATCTTGTAGCGAATGTGCTCTCCACTGCAGGAAGACACATGTAAAGGGTCATATGGTCTCTCTGGATGTTGATTTCCAGGTCGTGTTTCCTGCTGGTTCCCTGCCTGAGTTCCAGGTCCCAACCCCCCAGGCCGGTAGAGCGGGGTCCACACTTGGTTATCTGTGGGCTGTAGGGGCACTCTGGAGTTCAAGGGCCTGCTGTACTGCTGTGAATTTGAAGAGCTGCTCTGGAGTTGTGCCCAATGGTCACTGTGTCTTCTGGACCCCTGACGGTGTATGTTTCCTTCAGGAGAACGTCTCGGTCTGTGGACTCGACGCCTGTCATGTCCTCTATCAGTCTGTGGGGTAGAACCCGAGGGTGCTCTTCCATAGCCGTACCTGCCTGGAATAATGTGGCCACTCCTAAACAAATACACGGGGAAAAAACATTAATACTATTAAGTAGCAGAGGAGAGACAGCACTGAGACTGCTGCTTTGGTTAAAGGAACCAATGATCTCCTATGTGCTGCTGATGTGGGACAATTATCCATCCTTGTTCTACTAGATTTAAGTGTAGCTTTTGATACGGTCTCACACAACATCCTTCTCACCCGTTTAGCTCATTCCCTTGACCTGGTTCACATCTTATCTTACAATTTGTTCAGCTCTGCTCCAAACCCTCGCACAGCCGTTCCGGTGTGCCACAAGGCTCTGTCCTTGGCCCTTTACTATTTTTAATCTACCTCCAAGATCTATTAACATTGGCAAGATCTATTAACATTTCAACATCAAATTCCACTGTTATGCAGATGATATGCAGCTGTATATCTCCGCGAAGCCCAATTCCAGTTTGCCTCTGGACCACGTCAATCACTGTCACACTCGCAAATCTAAACCTGGCTCACATCCAGTTTCCTTAAGCTCAACAGTACAAACTCATTGGCTCCTCTTCAACCCAGTCCAAAGCCCCCAGCTTCATAATCTCAATTGACAATATCACAATAACCCCTTCACATCAAGTGAGAAACCTTGGTGTTGTTTTTGACTGCTCCCTCACATTTGAAGCTCATATTACTGTATTAGCGTTAGATATTGCCGCTTCCATCTGTGCAATATGTAGGTCGTCTCCGGCCATGTCTCGCCTCACACAGCGCTGCTATACTGGTTCACTCACTGGTCACCTCACGCATAGACGACTGTAACTTGCTACTTAATTCTACACAATTCTACACAAGCTACAAATGGTACAGAACTCTGCAGCACGAGTTTTAGCCCGGGTCCCATCTTCAGCCCCGTGTCGCTAACTTCATCAAAACAAAACATAAAAGAATGTGGACGACTGAGGAAAAGGAAACCTTTGACTACATTAATATTTTGCCAAAAATAACTCAAATGTAGAGGTGGGAGATATGTCGTCTACAAGATAATATCGAAACTGTTGTTTGGAAGATATGTAAATTTACAATATCGAGTGTATCTTCATAGTCAAGAAATGAACAAAAATCTTTTGCTAAAAAATTAAATTGCCATGTTTTTGATGTGTAATCTCTCAAAAAAGTATAATAATGTTCTTTTTTCTGCAGTTTATTCAAGATAATTGTCATTTTGATGACAGTGATCTAAATTAATACATTTACCAGCACATTTTTACATATTTTTGATGATTTGCTAAAAATATTGTTTGATTATCGTCATCGAGACAGTCCCACTAAATATATCGAGGTATTCACTTTTGTTGATATCCCCCACCTCTACTCTAATGTAACTCAAAGTTGTGTAACTCGGTTACATTTTTGCAACAGTAATATGTAATACAAACATATTACATTTGCAAAGCTGTCACTAGTAGAATATATTACAATTTTAAAGTAACTTGCCCAAACTGCTCATCAAGTCTTATAAAGTTGTAGCTGTACCTGTTTGCCCCGGGTTGAGTCACTCTGTGCCTCTTTGGCTCCACTTGGGAGCTGCTGTTGAAGGATCTGACATTGCCATGATACAGAGGGACTGTAGGTCTCAGGGCTGAGATGACATGGCCTGGATGAACATTAGCTCTAGTTCTGCTGGAGGGATATTCACTGGACGACGAGTGTTTACGCAGACAGGGCCTACTTTGCTCCTGGACCCCGCTGGCACAGGTCCGAGAGCAGCTAGACCATGTCCCCCAGGCTCCCCAAGAGCCCTGAACTTGTACATACTCCGCTCTGGTCTCCTGGTGAGGGCTTACCCTATGGGGTACCTATATAGACAGAAACCATTAGTGAAACAATGCCCACAGAGGCAGTGAAAAGCCCTGCCAAGAAAATCACAAAGACTGAAGTAATGGATATGCCAAGATTAGCCTTAATTTAAGATTCAAGTCATTGACCTCAGGCCATTGCATGGCCCTTTACCTCCTCCTACTGCTCATGCTACTAAAGCCTGATTCGGCAGATTACTCATTGTGTGCGACTTGGCCAACCTGTATTGGCTACCTACATTTCTCTGTTGACTCTGCCCTGAGCAGCTCTGCCAGAGACATATTAGCAGCAATCACTGCTCTCTCTGTTTCAGGAACTTGCCATGGGGGACCCTGCCAAGCAAGCTTTATCCATGGAGCAGCGTGGAAATCTTGCTCTTTAAGGACCACTTTGTCTCCATTCACAGCAAAGTCTCTAGACAAACTCTTGCTGTAGTACTGGCTCAGCCGCCTGTGACTTTTACTGGATGGAAAGAGAATACAGACACAGTAGGCAGACTTGGCACAAGTGTCTCCCCCTGTCAATCAGCATGCGCAGTTATTCAGAGACCTCTCCAATGTCCTCGAGCCAGCCTCTTCCTTTGTAATGCAATGCCACTGTCAGTTACAGGGTCAGCCACAGGTCAAAACAGAAGCACATAGCAAGTAAGCCATACTAATGTTCTGGACTTAAGCTTCACTAAAGTGTCTGTGGCTCTGGGTTCAAGGGGTGCTTTGCAGATATGCTGAAAACGATGAAAGATATGGCTTTCATTGTTTGTAACTGCCTCCCAATATTGAATTGCTGATAGAGCCACTTCAGATCTTAATATAACTGGCACTGACATTTGCTGATGACTTACTACACATACAGGTCTATTATGTTAAGAGCCTTACCTTTCTGTGGTCTGTGGCACGTTGGCAGTTAAGTACATCTGAATGAAGCACTAGCAAAATAACAGACACTCTACAAACACAGATCATGAGGACAGGTCATACAACAAAACCCTTTTTAGGAGTACAGTATATGAGGGCCACACTCACCTGACAAAGGCGTCGTGCCTCGATCCTGCATAACTACATTCAGACATCTAAGGGTAAAAAAACAGCCTGTGTCCTTAATTGTGTCAAAAGGTATTTTAATTAGAATAGAAAATAGAAAATAAATGAATTAGATCTGATCTCCAGGACGATCTGCTTTTTTGGGATCATCGTCATATCGTGATCCAGTGGTTTTTATGATTAAACCGGAACAAACCAGGAGAAAACCAGGTCTAACATCGACCTACATCACCTCACGGACTGAATCTGGATTAAACCAGGATTGAAATCAAAGTCTAAACCAGGACCAAACTAAAAAAGGAGTAAACCAGGGACAGAATGAAACGTTGACTACAATGGACTAAACCGGGACTAAACCAGGTCTAAACCCAAGGACTCAATGAGAAATAGGGTGACCAGAGTTTTCACAACATTTTTTTTTGTTTTGTTTTTCATGATTTTTCTTACATTTTACTTGCGTTTTTTTCTCAAATTTTTTCATAATTTTCCTTGTCTTTTCTTATATATTTTTTGTTTTGTATTTTTTTGTGTTTTTTTTTTTTTTTCAATTTTTCTCTCATTTTTCTCAATTTTGTCATAATTTTTGTCACCTTTTTTCATAATTTTTCATCATTCTTTTGTATTTTCTCTTAATTTTTTGTAATTTTTAAATCATTTTTCTCACATTTTTATAGCTTTTTTCTCTTTTTTTTGTCATTTTCCCAGTGTTTTCTTATAAATATATTTTTTGTAATTTTTTTTCAGGTTTTTTTGCAATTTTTCTCTCATCTTTCTAAATTTTTAAACAGTTTTTATCACCTTTTTTTTCAACATTTTTCATCATTCTTTTGTATTTTTTCTTAATTTTTGTAATTTTTTCTGCATTTTTCCTCACATTTTTATTGTTTTTTTCTCACATTTTTTTTTGTTATTTTTCCCGTGTTTTCTTATATATATTTTTTTGGTAATTTTACTTGTGTCTTGGCTAAAAGTCATAAAGCATCAAGTAAACAATGCTCCTTTAGACATGGCACTGGTGAAAAACAGGGACCACTGGGACAGAAGTTGTGTAAAACTGGGACAAATGAATGGTTTCAGATAAATTCACAGGGACATGGGACAGAAGGCTCAAAACCGAGACGTCTGGAGAAAACTGGGTCTGAATCGGGACTAAACCTGGAGAATATATCACAGACTGAACCAGGATTAAACCAGGACTAAACCATGAGGGAAGCATGTCATGGGAATAGTCTTTTTTAAACTTCCATTCTCCTGGAAATGAGTTCGGTATTTCTAGATTACTGTCTGTAGTGGAATATTACATGAAACCCATCAAATACTTCTGGCAGGTATTTGTCCTACCCAGTGTTGGGGAGTAACTAAATACATGTATTTAAAAAACATATTCAGAATACTCATTTTGAGTAACTGTATTCTGGTACAAATACTCTCTCATTTGAGGGTATTTCAAATACAGTTACTTTTCAAATACCAAAGGAATACAGAGAGGGACAGAGGATTGAGGCAGACAGAGAGGAAGGAGAGAGAGAGACTGAAGGAGAGAGAAGGAGAGAGACTAGAGAGAGGGGAAGGAGAGAGAAAAAGAAAGAGAGGAAGGAGAGAGAGAAAGAGAGAGAGAGAGAGGGGGGGGGAGGAGAGAGAAAAAGAAAGAGAGAGGAAGGAGAGAGAGACTGAAGGAGAGAGAAGGAGAGAGACTAGAGAGAGGGGAAGGAGAGAGAAAAAGAAAGAGAGGAAGGAGAGAGAGAGATAGAGAGAGAGAGAGAGAGAGAGGGGGGGGAAGGAGAGAGAAAAAGA
>OMNZ01075466.1:23830-43041 GCA_900303255.1 Lesueurigobius sanzi
TTTTTCTTTGCTCCTGAACAATTTTCCTGGCACTTGTTGAAGGTCATGTAAACATTTGATCAGGGACATTTGGCTAGTTTCTAATTGAAATGTGTAAACAAACAGTGTTTCTTGACAACAAATGGCTTCACGCAGCCACTGACCATGAGTGAAATAAAGGTTTTTCGTCTTGCTTGCTTACATACTAAACTTTTGAGCACAAGTGAACTGTATAATCACATCAGGTCTGTGCACACTGTTTCATTAAAAATCTACAATAAAAATGCAGAAATGCCGAACCTTAATGTTCTTGCTAGACATAAGGTCAGTGAGTGTTTAGAGAAAAGTCGTGAAATGAGTAGAAAAGCATAATAACATGAAGTGGCGTCCAATTCATTTACACTAGGTTCGAAAGGGCAATCACAACATGGCCGCCGGAGATTACCATGCCTTCCAATATATCAGAGTTGTATTAATTCTTTCACCAGCAATATGCAATCAAAGAACCCTTGACTTACAGATATCATGTCATTCGGAAGTCACCCATTCCTTGAACTATTACTATCACCTGCCCAGTTCTGAGCACTGTTTTTCTCCCAATGACGTATAGAGCAGACTCAGTATATAGTTTCAGTTTAACAGTTCAAAATGTGATTTCTTTTGTTCCTCAATTTTAGCAAAAGACTCATTAATCATTTCAGTGACAGCACAATATACAGCTACTGTACTTCCCTTTGTTCACCTATGAGACCATATCTGCAGTATCCAAACCAGCTCCCTTTCCCAACGTGTCAGTCCATCCATCTATTTTTCATTTTGCGCCGGCTCCTCTCCTCTGAATAACTGATTGTGTTACTCGAATTGACAAATCTAATTCATACAGCGCTATTCTCTGCAATATATCGCTGGGAAATGTAACTTTGGTTCGCTGCTGCACACCTTTCTATTTTTATCCCCAACCTGCTGACAAACCCATTTTTGCGCGCTGAATAAATAAAAGTTTCATCCGCTTTATGAATGTATACGGTTTATATTGTAACTCTATAATATAACAAGGAACAAAGTGATTTTATTCTACGTAGCGCATATATATGAACACATGTTTTTATTGTGTGAGCTCAGTTCTGCTGTGTTGCCATAAATAAGCCTGATTCCAGCTCTGCGTGATGTATTGAACGCACCGAAGCCATGACACTTGATCATTCCTGAGTCGCAGACGTCATTGCGCCTAACCGCTTATTTGGACTCCTTTCATGCGCTGTAATCTTGTTAGCCGAGGGACTTTCTGACAAGCCAGCAAGAAAGTTGAACTGTTGAGCAAAGCGTCATTGATTTATGGTCCGAAATCGAGTCTTTGCCCTAACACAATCAGATGTTGCTGATCAAACCGCTAAGTTGTTTTCGAGAGCGGGGTATAAAGTACTAGAGTTCACTGCGGTGATTGGGTTAGCGCGGCGGAGTGGATTAGCGTGGAGGCTAAAGTGTGTTATATGTAGTTTAATACTATGTGGAGAAGTGCCTTAGGGGTCCTGGGCGTCCGTGGTCCCGGCATCTCCGCGGGTTCTGCGAGATTAGAGCGGTCTGTTTTCAGAGCGGGGTCAAGATGAGTTACATTCATCCTCTAAATGTTTGTCTTTATGTTGACAATATGAGATGAAGATTATACTTTATTGATCTCACAATGGAGAAGTTATAGCCACAGTGAAAATGCAAGAGAATGGAAGAGACATAGAGCCAATCCGGTGTGGTTATTGGTTATTATTCATCAACAAAAACACTATGATGAGATTAATGTTTATACACTTTATACCTCTATACCAGTGTTTCTAAAATAGTGGTGGTGGGGGGGCTCATTGCTAAACCATTATGCGTCTTTCAGTGATGTACTGTATAAAGAACCTGCACCCGACCAAGGTCTTCAACTAACCCGCCCCCAACTCGGACCGCAATTTAAAAAAATGAAAATATTGTACCCAACCCCCCACTTCCTGACCCGCATTTTTAAAAGTAGTCCATGCTCATCATCATTGGGCTTCATAAAACGGACATTACTGAGCTATACATGCGTAGCCTATTAAAATGTGCAACAGATTTCCATAAAGTCAAAAAGGATTGAGCCTGTTCAAAAACGCGTAGCATATTAATACAAAAAGTTATTAGATATGCACAAGCGGCCGAAAATACAAAAAACAAAGTATTGTTTAAATAAAAAAACACTTTGTAAAAGTATCTAAGACAGTAGTGTTATTGAAGTTGTGGAGGAAGAAACATTGTACATGACTGAGTGGACTGACTCACCCGCCAAGTAGGTTTTGTAGGTATTGTCAGTAGTTGTGCAGTTTTTGCAGAGTTTTCAGAGTTCCAGTGAATGAACACGCCATCAAAATGCCATGATGCCGCAGCAGGGGCAGCTGTTAGCGGCAGAGCAGGAGGAAATGATGGGGGGGTGCGGTGGGGCACGGGTTACAATTTCATCAAAAATTGTGTCTACTATATAAATTACAAAAGTTAAATTGGCATCTTTATTTCAAAGACCCGACCAACGGTGACCCGAATATCATTAAAAATATTTTTTGGTGACTCGCATCATTTCGGATCAACCTGCGCATCACTAGCGTCTTTACGCAGCACCAGAGCCATCACATGGAACAGTTTGCCACATGCATTTGTAGAACTGTGCTTTTAAACCAGGCTCTGATTTAGTGTGCAGTCAGTTTGGTTTACCTGCTCACTTGAAGAAGGCACTGTGTCCGCTGCTTCTCTCTCTTGTCTCTTTGTGCGGCGCACTTTCACAAATGCCCATGTATCCATGTGTTGGAAATGTACAAGCCTCCAAAATAAGCTTTATTGACATTGCAACAAGTACAACGGAATTTAAAGTGCAGTCCAGTTGGTGTTTTCCAAAACAAAAAACTTTCAATAAATGTTAAAAGGTAATTATTTCTTAAAAATCACACACTCGCACACGCACACACTCATCAGTGTACATTATGCCTATGGTCGGTTCCATAGGCATAATGTAACCAACTATAGCTTACATTATGGTTGGTTAATAATGTAACTGACTAACCGCTGCTTCTTTTGTGTCACCTCAATCTCACTGGATTATTATTCATCATTATGTCCATGACCTGTATCCCGTCCAATATAATTGTAAATATCTAAATTTGTAAAAAAATAAAAAAAAACTATACAAATACTGAACTATACAAAAGTTCAGACAACTACCTATATCAGTGTCAGTTATAATATATGGCCCATTCAGAATCGCGGACAAAAAGTGTCGAGCCTCGGTCCTTGGAGACGGTACATTCTGCTGCACTCAGGCTTTATATGGAATTAACATCAGCGGGGAGGACGGTAAATGACAGCTGCTGAGTCCAGGGGGGCCCACAGGAGCCAGGATGAAGGTATTTCAGTCTAAGCTTTTTCAGACGCTGTGATTGGATGTAATGAGCTTTTCCAGTGCACTCAGGTCCTATGGGAGATCGGGGGGGGGGGGGCTCTGATGTGAGATCATGGCACAATCAGTGTCATCACAGGAGCAGGGCAGTGCCATCTGGGCTACAGCTCCCACATTCAGCTGCAATTTTCATCTGCAATTGTCTGTGAGTCATAAGTGTTTGACGGGGGGAGTAGATGGTGGTTTAACAATGTTATGCTATTAAGTTCAGAACCATTTTCAAGCATCACTGTGGAAATGGATGAGAAAATATCTGTTCTCTTCACAATGGAATACATGCCTTTGGTAAACAAGTGTTTTATTGAACAAAAGTACAGTGTATTCATTTGCCACTTGATGGATACATGGTGCCCATCTACTGCCTTACCACAGTCTGCAACTGGGCATAACCGTATCAGACGTCCTCCGTCTCGGGCCAAAGCGAGAGCTCTGCCCTGATGCTAACTTGACATGAACAGACTGCCGATCTCTGATTTGTCAGAGGAGAGAGAAGGCTGATCGATATCCAGCGATAATTGAAGGACTGAACAACAACAACTGCAGCCCCGACTGGACATTAGGGACTCTAGTCGGCCTTGGGGCTATCTACAGCCTGTCTGTCCATGGGAGTGGATCTCCTCGAGGTTTCTACTTTTTTCCCGCTTCAGCCCATGATCCAAAATGAGTTTGACACCCTTGGTTTAGTATTAGCGGACGAAGGGCAAACACAACACTATTTTACATGTAGAAAGACCAAATATAAACTCCCCATAAACGTCAGAAACTCGGACTCACTCCTCACTTTCAAAAACCTGCTTAAAACCCACCTGTTCAACAAGGCATACAATCCATAACCTCTCTTATTTTACCCCCTGGCCCCTTTTGTTTGTCTTTTATTTTGTTTCCTGCCTGTAAAGCGTCTTTGTGTCCTTTAAAAGCGATATATAAGTTGCATGTATTATTATTATTATTATTATTATTATTATTAAACAGATGTATTTTTAAAGAACCAATAATTACTCTACTATTGACTCGGAAATGCTGTTTTGGTGTACTTAGTAACTACAGGCTATTCACTGAACAAATCTAAAGCACCATCTTGGGGGCCAAATGATACCCCTTGGAGCCGCATTTTGGGCACCTTTAGTTTAGACCAGGGGTGGGGAACCTTTATCACATCAAGGGCCAAATCAATTTTTATAAAGTACTCCCAGGGTCTTACAATAATAAACGTGCCCGCTCCCGAAGGTCGCTCCACGAATGACCACAGAGAGACTCCCCCACAGGCACCTCTCCTCTGTCCTCTCCGCACACACTCAAACACAGTGCACACAGCTGACCACTATGCCACTACATGTCTCGTCTGACTACGCGTTGAACCACGTAAACAGCTCACTGTAGTTTTGGGCCAGTGCTGCGCTCTGGTTTGGCTAGGCTAAATAAAATCCAGGTATTCCACACATGGAACAGCCAGGCATTTCGCCCCAGAGGGTAAACAGCTCCCCTAATGGCAGTTAGCCCGTAAAAATCTTTAGATAAGCTGCATCTTTGTATAGGCCACAGTGAAAAAAGTAGTGGCTTACAGGCCGGAAATTATGGAATACTAAATATACGGCCTGAGGTTCCCCACCCCTGGTTTAGACATTACATTTGCTTGGACATTACATTCACTCCTTGTTTCACTGTTTTGGTGTCTGTTAAGTCCTCTGAGGCGACTCTGGTTGTGATATTGCGCTGTACAACAAAAAATTGATTGATTGATGTTCCATTCATACTGGGATGTTTTCAGCTTCTTTATAGCAATTTTGCCTTGAGCCAGGCGAGCACAGCAATAATCTCGATAGCTTCTCACTCACATTCTTACATCTGCAATGTTGGGTGTTTTCCAGTGTGTCCTGGCTGCAGCTGGGACCGAGCCCCAACCTTCAACCCCTGAGCAAGCGCCTCTGTCTGGTTAAATAAGCAATAAGGTGAAAAATATGTTTAATTAACTAACGCTGGCTCTGAAAGTGACCTCAACTTGATAAACAGTCTTAATTTATTCATTGTTTTGGTCGACCTGGTTTAAACTTAATTACACAAACTAATTAATATCCTCAGCTACACTCCATATTTACTCTTATTCAACACAGCTGTTTAAAATTGCAAAAGCCATGTTGAATTTAAAATTTTATTACCATGGACCTTTTTCCTGCTTGATTTAACCAACGCAATTATACTTCCCTTTAAAGCGGCATAAATGGCAGACACGGAGAGCTGGTTCAGACGTTACTGGGGCTCTGAGCCAAGCAGGCATGTGTCCAGTTAATGCATGTTCTAAATCCACTGACCCCAATGCAAGTGGCAGCTCTGTCCTATTAAAAGGTCTCTCCTCGGTGTTTCTGTGTGTAAACAGATCTTCGCAGGCAAAAAAGGGATCCCTGCTCGTCGGGTACTGAAAATAGATATTAATCTTGTTTTTGTTTGTTTTCTTAATGAATGAATGGGTTTATCTGGACCTTGTATATAATTGTACATCTATTATCCAAAAATACTTCAAATGTTGTGGTTTATTAATGTACAGTGTCCCTGCAATTTGAAACTTGCTGTGTATTACTGACATGAGCGTTCTGTCATTTTGTGTTTTCATATACATTTTTAAGGTGTTTCATGCATAAAAAATATTGCCTATATTTTTGGCAACGAAATATTTTTTTGATATATCACTTTCTGAAGGGATTTTGGACATTTTGTTCAGTTTTTGAATCTTTATGAATCTTCTTTCTTCTTTCTTTCTTCTTGGTTTTGGGGGCTAGGCAAAAACCCCTCTGAATAAACCTTAAATATTGTTATGCATAACTCCAGAAACATTAATAGATTTTTTCAGGTCGACTACTTTGTCAATAAAGTCAATGATGACGTCATCATATAAAAAGCGGAGGAATAACACAGATGGGTTATAAAGGGCACATATTTTTATATGCTATTATTGCAGGCATCTACAGCCAGGTACGCTCAAAGTCCAGACAGTTACGCATCAACTCATCTAGCTAAGCTCATGTAAGAACACATCTCAGGATGAAAATTGTGGCCTATTCCTTTAATCACCATGCGCCTGCAGCACACACCAAATGCCTGCACAACAATAGCACCTAAACCAGCTCAGCTACTGGGACTTTTGATGAAAATGATGAAGCAGACACAGATATATCAGGACGAGAACATGTTACTAACCTGAAGAGACAGGTAGAAAGAGCAGCTTCACGCATCCAGGCTTCCCCTGCATGGGCCACTTTAGTCCAAACTCCTGTTTAGTTTGACACAATTAGTTTTCCATGATGTAAAGCCTTGTGACAGTTTCTGCTCGTTGCTTCTTGATAAGTCCATACTGTATGTGATTTCAAACGTGTTTCAGCAGCTCATTAGATGTAAACAAAAGAGCCATTTCTATGACAGGCAGCTGTTGTGCAGCTCCCAGTGTTACTTTCGGTTTGGTAGATTGAGACCCCGTTTATAGGGTCAGGGGGTTCGGGTTTGATTTTCATCGTGGAGTTGGGGCAGGTCAGAAAAAAGCCATGCATCACTAACACAGACACGGCAGTCTGTAAGTTCACTGTAACATTAATGATGTACAGTAAAATGTAGAATACAAACATGCAAGCCACAATCAACAGTCCTTCTCAGACATTTTTATATATTAAAAATAGCCGAACACCTTCAATTATAGAGTGAGAAGGAGAGAGAGAAAACACACGACTAGTCGACTCTTTTAAAATCAATCAATCAATCAATTTATTTTTGTAACGCCCAATAAGTAAATCACAAAATAATGTTGACTAGTGTCACATATGTCGACTAGTCAACTTCTCTGTGCATGCCCTACTGGAAACTTTGTAGTCTCGGATCGGAAACCAACAAATTCAAGCGCTGGATAAAAGAGGCCATTGAAATCAGGAAACAGGGAACAGACACCATCAACCGCGATGAAGGAGCGTTTCTCCTGTCTCACACTTGGGACACCCTTCTCCAAAGATCACGCCCCCTGCCGCCCTGAGACCTCCAGGCGGTAGGGGGCGTGGCCAGTCTGATGGACCTCCACCACCAGTGACACTTCTGATGATGGCTCGCAGTTAGCGGCTGAAACATGTCATGGTAAAGAAACAACATTTCTAATCCTCGTGTCTGAATAAAAGTGTAGACACAATGAACATCCCTAAGCTAATACGTGGAAACTTTGTAGTTGCTTCTAAAGTGGAGATGTTGTTACCACAATGTGAATAAAATGTGTTTTGAGAAAATGGTCATTGAAGTTACAATTTCCCATATAGTTCTATGGAGAAATGTTGAATATGCAATAATTACACTTCTTTTTGTAAAGATACATGACGTATTTGTTTCCAGGTGAAAGTTTATGTTAAGATGGCTCCAAATTTGAAACCATTTTGTTTTACCTCCAGTGTCTCCTAAAAAGATCTCCTCAGTTTTTAGCTCTGATCTGGCATATTTGGCAAACAATGATTTCTTTATATGACTTCACTGGTGTATAGTTTGGAATGTTTTTAGTTTTTGATCAAGTTACACCACCACAAGTTACACAGTAATCACCCCATTGCAACATTATCAATATACAGTATTTCAGGTGATCTAATCTGGACCGACAGATTAATACTAATAGCATTACAATAGCAATGAACTTAGCTACAGTTACTTAAATGTGTGAAACCTCTCAATTTCAACAGATTTCTTATTATGTCCTGACATGTGCATCATTCTAATATTGTCTAATATTGTCTGATGTTAATTGTGAGGATGTGAAGTATGTAACAGAATGATGTGTGTATCGTTGCCCTTGCTTGTCCAAAAAGAATTTCTCCTCTGGAGACAATAAATGCTATCTTATCTTATTCTTGTAGCATTCAATATTGCAGTGCTCGATAAATAGTTAATCTTTTTGGCCTTGAAAATATGCTCCGTGAACAGAATCTTTAAAAATATTACATTACATCAAATCTAATCATTACTGTAAAAGAAAAAGAAAAAACTTGGTGACGTCCTCCATGCAACCCTGGGATCCTCAAACAAGACTTATGGTACAAAAACATTATCAGTCTTATAAATGAGGCCATGAAGCGACATGTAGACACCTTACATCTGTTTTCCCAATAACCTTGCTGTTTCTGTCGTTTAGCGGTGGCCTGGCTGTGTCAAATCAATGTCAGATTCAAATGTTAATAGAATCTTAAATTATTCACTGTGCGGCGCGGCGTGTTTGACCTGTTCCCCGGCTTCAATAAATAAGACAGAGTTGCAAGTCTGGTCTTATCTCCAGATGTGTTTAGGAACAAATGGCTTGGTGAGTTGTCAAAAACAATGCTTAGTGGTCAATTTCGCAATTTTTGTCTTTTTTTTGCATCTTAACATCTTAATTTCAATGCCAAAGTAGAACAAAAACCAAACTCACCTTTTACAATGGTTATTGTACAATGTTTTACCGACCCGTGTATCAGAATTTACCAGGAAGTCATTCCACCATTGCCGCGCTCTGCTGTTTCTCACACGTATCCATTCACAAATATTGCCATATTTGGAATGTGGCATTGCAAAAAACAACCAACAAGATGCTGTAATCCCTATATGGTCATACTGTATAAAGCCAGCAGATAAAACACAAAAGATATATATGTATGCACAGATGTTACAAAACTTTAAAACCTAATTTCTCCGAATGCGAAATACTTTCCTACACCGACCCCAAACTTTCCAGTCTTGCATTAAAGGGTAACTAAACAGGCGTGCCAGAGCTTTACTCCACCCACAAACAAAATCCAAACACCCCCACGATATGAGCGTGCTCGGAGGCTTTGGGGTGAGTGCAGAGGGGGGCAGGTGTAGCAAATTATGTATAATGAGGACTGCATGTGTTTAGTTAGGGGCAAGGCATTATGGGACGTGTATTTCCTATACCTACTGCTAGCCTGCGCATTACAACACACTCCGTTCAAACGTATAATTTAGAGGCAATATGTCATCTTGCTAACTTAATAGGAACGTTTGCTGTGATATAAATGTACGATCTGTGGCTGAGTGTCAACAAACAGGGATTAGTGGCTCTGATTTTTTGATTACAATGAACGTGATATGTGCAACTTTGTCGCCCCTTAGTCTGCAATCTGTAGATTTGTTCAAAGTCCTCGTGTTTGTGAAGGAAAAAAAAAAATTGCTGTGCGAGACTGAGCCCTTTGAGACTCCATTGGAGCAGAATCAGTGACGTAAGTAAAACTTTGCCTACGTAGGCAATACTGTTGGGGTCAATTGAGACGGAAAATTCAAATTCACCTTTAGCACTAAATTAAGATTTCTACTAATATGCACAAACAGGGACCTAGACAACTCTATGAGACACCAACTTCAACAGATTATCAGCAAAAAAAATTTTGATTTGGGGTTTAGTTGCTCTTTAAACAATATTTTGAAGTTTTGTAGATTTTGTTGCTGAAAATATTGATGATTTTGGCCAGTTTTTTTTTTACACATAAAATGCCCCCCCTTTTTTATATATATATGAAAACATCAAATGGAATCTTTTTTTCAAAACTATTTACATTGTAGATTCTTACTGAAGGCATTCATTTATGAACATGTATGGAATTATGTTTTAAACAACAAAGGTTGAAATAGATTTTTCAAAGTACTTTTTTTATTGCTGCTTTTCACACTTTTGGCATTTTCTTAATGATCTTCAGAAATGATTTTGACTTCACAGACTGTTGAAACCATTTCAGGTCACTGCCTTATGAAGCTCATTGAGAACCATTTTCTTTTTCTCCCTCCATAATTCCATGTGTTCATTAATGCCTTCAATGAGAATCATATAAATAGTGTTGAAAACAAAGAAATACTACGTAATACATAAAAAGTGTTTCCACACTTTGGGCTGGTACTGTATGTATACTGAAAATTGATATGACTCAATGTATTTATTTTTCTCTGCACCTGCAGTGTCTCTCTTGAAGTCATATTTTGTCTTTTTAAAAACCTGTATATCATACGATCATGCACATTTAAATTCAGCCAGCAGAAGGGTGAATTCCTAACAAAAAAAGAAGGCCATACCCTGTGTTTAATGTTCAAACTGTGTGGCATGTAAAGCAAATGTGCCTATCCATCCAAAGCTGAGATGTTTATACAGATGGACGACCACCATTACTGTTGCTGGCAGGTATAAATGGTCGGCATTTTGACATCATCTGGGGTCATTATTTATTATGGCACATCTCAAGTGCTCTCTGGACCCTCACAAAACCATCCATCACTTTTATTATCCCCATGCATTTGTTTGCGCTCTTCAAAGCTCTCGAAAACAAACAGCAAGGTCCCACAGACCGTCTTTCGCCAAGGCGCCGGATGAGCTGCGTGCTTTGATACGTTCCAGATGCTTTATGATTGGACATAATGACTTGTCTTCGGACGCCAACGGCAGCCGTAGCACCTAACTATTAAACTGCCTGTTTGAGAACAATGCAGTGCCCTGGAGAAAGCTTAACATCGATCACGCAATAAGGGAGCCCGCATTACCATATGTAGCACCGACTTCCTCGCCGTCTCCCCGCCGCTGGAACATGACAGTGAATGGCAGCGGTGAATTGCGGCAGATATTATCCTCGCACCCATCTGTTCTCATCACGTAATCGCATAAAATTGCCGGGCCTTTTAACAATAACGCGCAGACAAGCACCTGCTCGCGCTAGAGCCGCAGGCATCTGGTTTGGGATGGGTTTGATCACTTTAAAGCGAGGCAGTGTGAGTTTTTGCTGGGTTCTTGGTCTTACTTTGGTTGGTAACTGATGGCGATCTATAGAATTGCTACAGAATGTGATTAGTTTAACTTTTGTAGAGTAAGTGTGTTGGTGTAACTTGCCTAGTGGAACTTTTCAAACAAGTCAAAAAAATTCAGTCTGATTGTGATTTTGTGATTTGCAAATTAGTAATATATTGAGTTTGATTCGCAGAGGGAACATATCACAGGTGGTGCAACCAGCATTTCTTGAAATTGAGAGACAGAGAATACTGTGTATCTAGAATTTGTATCAATTTCATGAGCTTTCGGGCTAATTTTTTAGCATTTCTGTGACCGTGATGCCGAAAAGTGGCCTTGCTAGTTGTGAAACATGCCTGAAACTCCTTGTGAAGTATTGGGATGTTAGAAATGTGTTTGAAAAGTTAGAAAGGAGATTTCATTTCCTCACTCACTTTCAGTTTTCGTAATTAAAAAAAAAACAGGTATTTTGCCTTTAAATACTGTAAACCAGCTTTCAACTGTCACCTAAGTCCTAATTCATGTATGCCTCTGTTTTAAAGGCTTGTCCTGGCAGAAAACCTGAGCAGTATCCAGAATCTTTGCTCCTGTGTCCCCCTTCTCTCTCTTGACCAGCGTTGAACTACAGTATGCTACACATGCACACTCAAGTTTTACGTACTACAGTCACAGTATGCAACTACTACTACGACTACTTCTATTCCCGGGCTGCTCACATCAGTCGAGTCGATAGGTCGAAAGCTGTCTGCGCTCTGTTCTTGTTCCTTGAGCAAGACACTTCACCCACCTTGCCCTTGTAAATGCAGTGTTTGAGTGGGGGGGTGGTGGTAATCCACGGGGCCCGATGATGGCTTCCCTTCAGTCGACCCCTGGGCAGCATTCGATTGAGTTGGCTGCATTAAATATACCTTTTGCTTTGAACGCAGCAGGACTATAATATACCACTTAACAATTCAAGCTATTTTAAATATTTCTTGTTTGCCGACAAATAAAAGAAATTCCTTCAACAGCCACTATTTATGCCAGTTTTGGTCATGCCATTTTGGAGTGATTTCCAAAAGAACAATCCATGTAAAAAAATAAAAAAAAAACTTATCTGCCATGGGAGTGTATCTCTCCTCATTGTGGTTCTCCTCGAGGTTTCTCTGTTTTTCCCACTGGGCTTTTTGAGTTTTTCCTTGCCGCGATGGAGGGTCTAAGGATCGGGCCTGTTTTGTTTAGACATGTCATTTGTTATTGTTGTTTGTGACATTCCGTTTCGATCCTTGTTTCTCTGTTTTGATGTCTGTGACGCGGCTGTTGTGATATTGGGACATACAAAAATAAATTGATTGAAATTGATTGATGTTTTATCTTTCTATCGTTTGATTGAATCAGAATTTGGTCGGGATTGCTTTAGCTGCGTTCAGACTGCAGGTGGATCTGATTCAAATCTGATTCCTTCTTATATCCGATTTATAGGGCTGACTGTCCACACTGTTTTAGCAAGTGTCCAAATGGGATATGGCTCTGTTCTCACTGGGCCACATGAATTGACAGATCTGACAGGTCGCTGTAGCAACGACAGTCTGGTGCATTGCTGATCTGAGTGTTGGGAGCTGTTCAGACTGACAGGTGGTTTCGATCCGTTTTGCAAAAATCGGATTTCATGTTGTTTGTGACTGTTCAGACTTCAAGAGCGCTATCTGGTTCCAATCTGGATGGACTAAAAATCAGATTTTGGCTGGCAGTCTGAACGCGGCCTTTGTGACTGTGGAGATTTAACAGTTTGATCTTGTGGGACACAGTCACTAACCCAGCCCTTGAAGAAGCTACATGTTTTGTGATGAAATGTTGGCATCTGATACCGGTATGGAATATCTGCGCCGATACCGTGACAAATACAATATCGGGAATCGATTCCAAATATCCGATACTGAACCGATACTTTCACCAACTTACCTTTTAACTCGAAGAATTCAGTTATTGAATTGGGTTTATACTCCACTAGAGCACTATTGATCGTCGTGCAAAATACTGCAGTTACCAGCAGTGCTAATGCTAGCTTCACCTAAGCTAACATTAACATACTGCCAAAGTAGTGAAATAATAACCCAAAACATGCACATTAGGTTAAATCCTCATGCCAGGGGATTCTGACCATAAACCTGGCTTCACATCTGGAGATGGGTCCCCGGGCGCTGTGCACACGGCTGCCCACTGCTCCTGACAGATTGCCCCAGCGGCATCGAAGGATGGGTCAAATGTAGAGAATGAATTTCCCTACGGGGATTAATAAAGTATACCTTGCCTTACTTACCTTAATATTCCACTGTTTAAGGTGGAGGTGGGGTTTAAGGTGGTGGTGGGGTTTAAGGTATATAATGATATAATAGGTCCATGGTCATACACTGCAAAGCTGTTTCTTTACATAAACAACAAATATGTCAAACCTACAACTAAATTGTCCCGGTATCGGTTGGTATCGGGTATTGGTAGATACTCAAACCCCAAGTATTGGTATGAGAAGCAAAACAGCTGGATCGGTGCATCTCTAATATTAATCTAATCAGAGTTCTAGTTTTGAGTGGCAAACTATTTTAGGAACAAAAGTAACCCAAAGTAGTCGCTTTGGAGTGAGCTAGTACTGTTTAAGTCCTTATTAACTTGTTGCTTTCACTGATGAGCGGTGAAAGCTTCAACGACTGTCTTTGTCGAAGTCAGACAGTGCAAATGTCTTTGAGCAGAAGGAAGCAGGAAGCCTGTGGCTTTGTCCTATTGAACACACTGTATCTGTTTTTTATTTGCCGTGACCTTGACACACATTATGCATGCTTTCCTGAAACCACATGCCACTCTTAATGCAGTCGGTGTGCTGTCGCGTCAATTTGCCGCTTTCAAATATATGACAAGCAGCGGGAACAACAAAGCCCCCACACTTCAATCAAAAAAATAAAGCAAGCATCGGCGTGCCTCTGCTGCACACAGCGGAAGTCTGGGAATGGAGGGCCGGGCTGTCAACGGTTAGCTGAATAAGACATGTCAACAATGGCCTATGCATGCTGTTTTTACCATGCGGGGACGGTACCCAAAATGGACAGATAAAAAGTGGTGAAAAATAAGAGAAGCTACTTTCATGGGAAAAATAAGTTGCTCTTCATGTGGAAATATGTAAATTTACAAGTTGCTTTGAATGCAGCATATGTAGCCTATTGAATATGTAACTTAAAGGTGGATTGTGGAACTTTTTATGTGAAAAAAGCCTTGATGTTAGTGCCTATTTGACCTTTTAGTGACCCAGTGGCTGTATGGGTGGCTAGCATGGCCCCTTTACTTTTCGTCACAGCGGCCTTTATGAAGCTCCAGGATGAAATGTTTTTAGGGTGACTGCTAGGTTTTCAGTGCCTTGTCATGGAGATGGTTCCATCAGAAGAGCAAACCTAACCTGCAGAAGCCAGACTGATATGTCCGTGAAAAGGAGGGACATTCAGTACAATACTTTGAGCTGATTGGGTGAAGCCCGGGCTAGTACCTTCCATAAGCGAGTCATGTGACGTGTCACACCAGCGGCAGCAATGACAGTCAAGATGTCCCAGCCCCACAGCAGACCACATGTCATTGGTTCATACTGCTGCTGGTTACGAAACTGACCTATCAGTTGGAGTCTTTCCAAATGGATTTGTTGTGAGACTGAAAATTCAGTTCTCACGACAATTCATCTTACAGCGCAAGGTTCAAGGAAACCTACCAGACCTAAATGTTTTTGTGTCATGTGTTTGGCAACAAAATCTAAATAATGGATAGAACTAGGTGTAAATGTATGGTTTTATTTTGATAGATTAGATACAATTAATTTATAGATGGGATTTTGTATATGTTAGTTTTTGAATAAACTACAATGGTTATCAGGAAATACATCTGTAAAAAAAAAACATTATGACTTGTTTTTCTGGTTGGTTCAAAACTCAATAAATCAGGTTCAAAAAAACACCTCTGAACAAACCTAGGATCTACTAAAGCGGAGATGTTGTCACCACAATATGAGAAAAATGCATTATGAGGAAATGGTCATTGAATTTACAATTTCCCATGTAGCTCTATGGAGAAATGTTGAATCCGTGCAACAGTTACACCCCTTATTGTAAAGATGAGGTCATTTTGTTTCCAGAGTTTACATGTTGTCCAAAATATGAAAATTTAAAACATTTGCCGGCAGTGTCTCCTCTTATAATCTTCTGAGAGATCCGAAGCAGTTTCCTGTTGTGTGTCGGACACAGCTCCCTTCTTTTTCCTCAGATCAGACGACTCAAGGCTCAAGTTAGGGCATATTGGTATCGGTGGGCATTTGTCTGAATTATTTCTAAATTAATTATTTAAACCAAAAATAAATTATGCCATTGAAGACCAACAAGTGCCCCCATACCCCTCTTGTCTGATCTTGCGTAGCATAGGACATTCATTCAGTCCACTGGAACACCGCTCCCCTATTCCCTCGCCCCCAAACTGCCCCGACTCTCATTACCATTGCAGGACTGATGTCTGCTTTTTCGGAAAGCGGAGAGCAGCTATCCCACTGATTTGGAATTAATAAAATATGAAGGCGCATTAATATTTGCGGCGTTCACATGTGGCCATTATTGCAGCTAAAGCCCCTGATGCACCCGGCCTGTCAGTCAGCGCTCGGGGCCGCGGAGCCTCTGCGCCCAGTGCAGGCGGGAGGTGAGCACCGCAGACACACTTCAAGCAGCTCCCTCAAGGGCATTAAAGGGCAGGTCGTGACACTCCTGCGCTGTCTGTGCTGCTGTAAACTCCCTGTTGTCAAAGGGGAATATTATGTACGTACATGCTTGTTTTTGCGTGATTACATTTCATCCATGAGGCAAGATGTTACAGGCAAATGTAGGATTTTTTTTAATGATTAAATTTGAATAATGGATAGAATCAGGTTTAAATGTAAGGATATGTTGGATTTGCTATATTTTTTGGCGTAAAATGGTTTTGACAAAAAAAAGTGAAATTTCAAAGCTCAATAACTCAAGCAGAAACCCTTCTGAAATACACAAAAAAAGTCTTGCATATAATCCATCGTGGAAGGCTCCAACTCAAACGTCCAGGCTCAGGTCCACAGGTGTTTCAGACCAATCGTAGGCAGTGGGCGGGTTTTACATTTGTCGTCACCAACAAGCACTTGTATCATTATGAATTAACAATAATGATAATTAAAATAATGATGAAAGTTCTTGTAAAACACAAGGTGCAAACTTACAAACACAAGCAACATTTGGGGAAAAACAAAATACTTAATTGCTTTAGTGATTTGGGGTTTAGAAATGTTTTGAGACTTGCTGTGATTGGCTTAAATGAGGTTTGTCTGATCCAATCAGCAGCACCAAAAGTCTGCCCTGTTCCTGATTCAAACTGGTGCCTTTCCTGGTTGATATCACTGTGCTAAATAAATGAATACTGTAGTATCTGGCTCTTTCCAGGTTATTTGTTTGCTGGCAGAATGTGAGAAAGTTGTGCGTATTAACCGATCTCCAAATTGAGGGAAAAAACAAACAAATAAATAAATAAAAAGGGTTAGGTCGTCATTTATCAAGACTAAGGACTAAGTACACTGCTCGGCCAAATAAATAGTTCACACCTGGATTTAACTCAGCAAATTGATCTGGGGTTGCTGCCGTTGGTCAGTTTCAGCAACAAAATGAGCTCAAAGAATGAGATCAGCTGATTACATGAACATCCTGAATGACCAAGTTATTCCCCCGATGTATTCCTTCTTCCCTGACGGTACAGGCATATTCTGAGATGACAATCCCAGGATTCATTGTGCTCTCTTTGTGAAAGAGTGGTTCAGGAGCACGAGACATCATTTTCACACATGGATTGCCCGCCACAAAATCCATATCTTGACCGTGCTGAGAATCGTTGGGATGTGCTGGAGATGGCTTTGCGCAGTGGTCACACTCCTCATCATCAATACAAGATCTTGAATAATTAATCCAACACTGGATGAAAATAAATCTTTTAACGCTGCAGAAGCTTATTGAAACAATGCCACAGCTAATGGTGCAGTGATCAAAGCTAAAGGAAGTCCAAGGTGCTCATATGTGTCCAAACACCTTCATTGGACTTGCTCTGCTTGTTTCACCACTTGCTTTAGCTCCAGAGCATTTAGACTATCCCAGCATATTCCATTCCCCCCTGTTGCCAGCAGCAATGGTCAGCCGTGTAATGCAAGCGGTCTCTGTGAAATTACATGTGCAATACAAGTGCACGTGTTTTCTATAGGTTACTTTATGTTATAAATTGTGTCCAGAAGGTTATTATGCCCCCCCCCCTTAATAAAGCCTGTCCTCAGAGAATGCCTAAGCGCGCGTCTGTAAATGATATTTTAGAGGTGGGTTATTGCCGTTAATATGATCCGTGTCACATCTGGCAGCTCTGACCTTTTACTTTTTCAGTGATAGACCTGAAATGTCGCGTGTCGGATGATAAAAATCCATACGGGGTAAAGATGATGTTCTGAGGTGTGAGGAGGCGTAGATTAGACGGAGCAGAGGTCATCAGATAATACTGCTCTGACAATAAGGTCATTATTTTAATACGTATTCAGTCTTAAATGAAAATGCTCAACATGTTAGTCTACAGTTTATGTGTATAGTAGTAGCCATAGTTTTACGTCAGTGAAGTGGAAATTTAATGAAGACCATTTTTGAGGAAAAAAGGGTTCATTTTTTTTCTTTTTTTATTTAAGTCGGTGACATAGATGGAGGGAAAGTTCCAACAGAATTCTCATTTACTCATTTTTCATTGGTATAACATGGTCAGCAGTTGTAACAGTGGATTGTTTACCTCTACATATGTCACTTCCTGTGCCCATGTCCAATAAGGAAGTGAAAAAATACATTTAACATTTAAAAAAAAAAAGAGAAAGCTGGGAAAACCAGGTAAAGATTTTAGCGAAA
The DNA here is from genome assembly GCA_900303255.1 of Lesueurigobius sanzi. Taxonomy (NCBI): domain Eukaryota; kingdom Metazoa; phylum Chordata; class Actinopteri; order Gobiiformes; family Gobiidae; genus Lesueurigobius; species Lesueurigobius sanzi. The sequence goes on from OMNZ01075466.1 coordinate 41,994, forward strand.
TCTTAAGTATAATTGTATTAACTGAATGTTCCAAGTTATATGCTTCGCGGAACTGTGATAAACAAATACAATGCCTGCTGTACCAAACACAGACAATACTGTTTTTGCAGTGGTTTATAAAAAATACATCTTTTGGAAGGAGACAAAATGCATTTAAAGCTGCCTGCAGTAGAAGCAAAGAAGTCACAACTGGAGTGAACTGGGTTTATAGCAGCAAAACAAATTTTAGGGGTTTTAGGGTGCGTACTTGTGTACTTGTGACCCTAACCCTTACTCTATCCCTCCGAATCTTAAAGGTGGTATCTCACCAGCGGAGACTTCCCGGAGACTCCGAGACTAAAGGGCCTATCTTAACAGCTTGGAGACTAGTTCACAACCTGGAGTAGACTTGAGTCTACTCTGAGACTCCGAGACGTCTCCGAGACCAGCAGAGACTGGAGTCTCCACAAGGCTGAAGAACTAGAACTAGTCTCCAGGCCGGTGAGATAGGACCTTTACCCCCTAACCTTATCCCTAACTCCGATCTTACATGCCATTTTAATGCCAAAATAATAGTTTTGAAGCCACAAACACACAAAATGAGTGCATACAACTTTTTAAAGATTTACATTGATTTGAAATGAGAGGAAATGTTGCTGTTCCAAAAGCAAAGCGAGCAATTTCTAGGCAAACTATTATATGTTATTATATGTACTATTATATGTGCCTTTATAAACCCACAGCGTGCGCCAGACCTTCAGTAGCTGATGACGATCTTTGGAGTAAGATCGAAACGTCCTACACTTCAACTACAGAGTACAGATGAAGACTGAAGAATTTTTGCCTACGATGGACAACTCCTGTACGACTGAGAACCTTCACAAACGTATTATATGTACTATTTAAGACAATTTGCAGTTCAACATGTGAGACCATTATTTCTGTATTACTCTGCATGTAAAAATGTAGTTAGGCAATGTCACTATTCCACAAAATGTACAATAAATGTGTATAATAACATGTAGAGCCTTACCTGTGAAACCTGTGATGATGTAACGCTTATATCTTT
>OMNZ01075466.1:43061-53270 GCA_900303255.1 Lesueurigobius sanzi
CCTTTACCCTCTAACCTTAGCCCTAACTCCTGATCTTACATGCCATTTTAATGCCAAAATAATAGTTTTGAAGCCACAAACACACAAAATAAGTGCATGCAACTTTTTAAAGATTCACATTGATTTGATCAAACAGAAATTAGAGGAAATGTTGCTGTTCCAAAAGCAAAGCGAGCGATTTCTAGGCAAACTATTATATGTACTACTTAAGACAATTTGCAGTTCAACGTGTGAGACCATTATTTCTGTATTACTCTGCATGTAAAAATGTAGTTAGGCAATGTCACTATTCCACAAAATGTACAATAAATGTGTATAATAACATGTAGAGCCTTACCTGTGAAACCTGTGATGATGTAACGCTTATATCTTTTATATGCTTCTGTCTTATTTGGAACATAAACCCCAGTTGATCCAAGCACAAGGCATTTCTTTTGTATTTTTATTCATGTGAGGGAATGGTGATACCTACATTTCTACACATCAATATTAAAACCTGAATCTCTTTGACTTCCCTACTCCCTAAAACATTCATATTCATACTCGTTACCATCCCCCATTGATAACACAAAACACGCAAAGCACAATTCCTTTAATCCACTGCCTTACATGTAAAAGGCCAGCTGAGATTACTTTTCATACATCTTTGGGCGTTTAATTTGACATTTTCCATCTGCTAAATCTCCCTTTATCAGCCACGGGACTTGACTAATGGCATCCTTAGCCCCCCACACATAAGACAAGCTTCCCCCGTCTGCCAGTGTCCATCGCCTCATCCATCCCGGTAGCTCTGGGTAGGCCTGACAGTCTTTAAACACGACTGATAAGAAGCAATAATTAATTTATCAAAGCTTTGCAGGTTTTAATCCCTTGCGTCCCGCCGATAAGGGGAGGGTTCGCTACGTCCTGATCCCGTGTGCCGATATGGGGCTTCTTCCTTGCTGTTAATAAGCCTGTCAAAGAGGCACCAGTATGGGCAGGTTATCTGGCCAAAGCACACTCTCTCCCATCTCCTCCACTGACAGCAGAAAGCAAGGGGGTCCGTGGTCCTTTTGAAACCCAGAGAGGAGGGGGACAGGGGGGAGTCTCTCGGCGGCTGGCCCTGTCATTTAAGCAGGCTAATTCAAATACCAGAAGGCTACGGTGGCCCACAGGAGACACACGAGAAGAGAGGGTGTACCAATTCATCAAAAAGTCCACTGGACAGACCACACAGTTTTAATAATTCTCTTTTAAGTGAAAATGAGTCTCTGCCTCGCACCTGTCAGCCCCTGTCTGAAGTTGGGAGAGATTTTTTCGTCTGGTTGTGAAATCTGGATGGACCCTTGATTAGCTCTGTTTTGACAGGAAATATGGTAATAATAGAAAAGATTAATCTTTTTTTAATCATACAAAGTTTTCAAAATCATTTAGAACTGAGGAAGCTGTTTGGATACAACTTGAATGTCTCTATTTGTATAGCACATTTCATGTCATGGACAACTCATTGTGCCCCATGGCAAAAACACCAAACTACAATAACACACAATACAACGACAACAGTAAACATCAACAACAATAAAAACAGAAAGAATCTGTTAAAATACTTCCAATCGCCATAGGCACCAGTGAGAAACAGTGTTTTCGGCCTGAGGACCGTGGTCATAGTTGAAGACTTTGCACGTCCTCCAGACTCAAGACTGTTCCAGATTTGGCATGCATAAAACTTCCAATATACACAATGACTATGCACAGTACAAAATAGTTCAAAGGATGAATCGTTGGCTTTAAGGTAGTCTGAGGAATCATTAAATCAGCTGATGTCTGGTCTGGGGTGAGGGAAGTCTGTGAGTCCTGCTTAGACTGCTCTGACCCAGCTCTGGACATGAGGTTATTAGTTATCAGAATAATAATCTGTGGTCATGCAACTAAATAAGATTTGTTTCAGATGACTCATCCATAAACTGCTGTCTTTTAATTTTAGTTTTTTCGTTTTCTGTTTAGGTCAGATTAATACATTACTGGCTACTGTTTACCATCTATACTTCAGTCGTGTGGAAATGAAAAGCCTTGCTACAACCAATAACCAAAATCCAATTCATTGTTAGTGTATGTTACAAATACACACTCAGATATCACTATACACATGTCTTTATAACATTCAAGGCCCTAAGCTTGTTTTTTTTTCTAGTAGTGGAATGAAATTAGGTTTGTGTTTCATATTGTAAAAACTGACATTTGAGATACAAATGATTAATTGTGAAGGGCATCTAGTTGTTTTTTGTTGCATTACCATAAAAGTATTGTTCTCTGAAAGTTGTACAACATGTTCTTTAATGAATTGACCTTTGGCAAAAGCCCATCACTCGTCCGACAAGCTTTGAGGCTAAAGGAGTTACAATATGCAGTGGAGGGGTGTATTTTTTACATGTCACATTGGGAATCTGAAATTGTGAGCTGCACTGGGCAACGCCTCAAGAGTGAATTGTAGCTAGAGTTTCAGGCTCCGGACTGTCTTTATTTCTACAGAAAAGTCCAGGGAACATGCAATGCGTCCCTTTCGTGGCTGCAGGTCTTTAATCTGCTTGAAGATAGGGATGTAACGATATCAAAAACTCATGGTACGAAGCGATTTCGATATTGATCTCACGGTGCGATATTCATTGCGATATTGTGGAGAGGCTCACGGTATTGTAAAATAGCTCACAATATGGTGTAATATAATCAGCTCATTTTAAAGCCCCAACCCTCCTCATCCCAATGCAAAAAAACGACATTTCCTTGCGGAGATATTTGCTAAACAGTAGGGTTAATATCATAACATGACCACGCCGATATCGAAACACTTTTACTACCACAATATCGCAGTGTCGTCAATATCGTTACATCAGTGAACACTTGACAGAGATCAGAAAATATCAGACAGTCTGATGTCTGTCACAGTCTTTGGTCTTTGTTCGTCCTGATCCCGTGGGTGCTGCGGGGCTCGAGCACCCAGCCAAATCTTTGAGCACCCAGGCGAATTTGTCCTGAAAGGGTTGCTATGGTTTCCAGTTCCATTTTCCAGTGAGAACAGTCGACGGTGGGACGACTTCCTGGTTCAGCTGCTTAGTTTTACATGAAAGCGCTGCTAATAATGTGAACGGCATTAACGAAAAGTAATATACAGCACAAAAACTGAGCTCACATTAGAGCTTTGATGGTGAGGCATGTTTTTGTGATGTATATTCCTTTACTTTTTCTATCGTTCACATTATTAGCCGCGCTTTAACGCAAAGCTAAGCAGCTGAAACAGGAATTCGTCCCACCGTCGGCTGTTCTAACTGAAAAATGCAACTGGAAACCATGGCAACCAGGCTATTTCAGAAATTGGGAATTCCCGCACACCCGCTGTCTGAATACACATCCTCGTTAGCTCAGCGGGCTGGACCAACATACCTGTAAGCATGAGGTGACGGCTTTGACCCGCGGCCTCGCCAACTTTTTTTTCAGAGTCTGACTGAGCACCCACGGGAGAAAACATAAAGCTATGGTCCTGATAACTGATCTAAATCTTTGTCCCTGTGTACGACCTACAACATACATTTTTGAGCCACAATTTAAGACTTTCCCCAAGGCGAGAGAGATCATTCATTTCAGACTGACAACATTCACTACACCTGGCTGTAGGCGCATTGCTTCACCAATTGCAGCCTGTCAGGCCTGGTTTCCTTGTATTTGGATTGGACTTAGCTGGGTTTTGTGAAAGGTCAATGTGGATGTTATGAAATGTAAGTTAAGGTTGAGTTTCGCTCCCTGTTCCATCATCAAATCAGGACAAGGATCTTTAACAGGAATAAGTTAATTTTGTTTGTGAAAATACATTTGTGTCTATCAAATTTCGGCCTCTCTCTTGGGAACAAAGTGCAGCAGCATTTGTATAGAGCAGATAAACTCTTTGTCCTGCGACTGACTGAATTAAATTGCAATCCTTCCCAATCGAGCGAACTCTCAGTTACGCACTGTTCAGCACATTACAGATGCCGCAGTGATAGCAGTGGCCCATTTAGTTATTAATTTGGAGTCGAAGAGGAGCAGACATTAAGTGCGGAGGACAATGTTGGTCTCGGGGGAGCGCTGGAGTGTGCGCACGTGGCCTTGGCTGCTCTGCTCTTTCATCATGTCTCTAAAGCCTCACCTATTCTCCACACCGGCTGCATGCATTTCCATATTTTATGCACTGTGGCGGTGAAAGGCAGAGAGAGAAGAGCGGCATCGCTCTGGAGAATCTGCTTGTATTATTGTGCATTTCTGAAAGTGTTGGAGTGTTTACTGAGCAACCGAGATATGAATAAGATTGGATATATGGTTTTACATTTTTAACAGTGAGTACTGGAAGTATTCCTTATTAATATAAGGGCTTTTATTACCAATATCTTGACCAAAAGTGAGTTTGTAACCTGATAGACTTTTTAATCCATGCATGCGTTATTGAAAAGCCATTTGAAAAGCAATATTTTTCAGTGACATTTTTTGTGGAGGGGGTTGAGCACCCAAAGGAACCTAAGGGACTTGTTGTCAGGGCTTTGTTCCCCTGGTGGGGTCTCACATGGCAAACAGGTCCTACATGACAGATCAGACACAGAGCGGCTCCTTATGATGAGCCAGTTACAGTGTCCAGAGGCAGCGTTTGGTGCTCCCCTGGACCCTCCACCTGCAGGAGGAGCCATAAGGGGCTGGTGCAGTGTGATATAACACCTGTAGGAGGAGCCATAAGGGACTGGTGCAGTGTGATATAACACCTGCAGGAGGAGCCATAAGGGACTGGTGCAGTGTGATATAACACCTGCAGGAGGAGCCATAAGGGACTGGCGCAGTGTGATCCACCACCTGCAGGAGGAGCCATAAGGGACTGGTGCAGTATGATCCAATTGCAGGAGGTGGCGACATACAGTTGCTCAAAAGTTTATATACCATTTTAATCTTTTGGCCATTTTTCATGGAATATGAACGATAACACACTGATGGTTAGTGGTTTGTGGTTTTGTTTACTCTTTTGAAATCATAATGAAACAGAAACTACTCAAATGTCCCTGATCTAACCTTTACATGATCTTCAACAACTGCCAGGAAAATTGTTCAGGAGCAAAGAAAAACTCACTTCAGCTGAAATACAGGAAAACTGTATTTATGTTGTATTTATGTTGTAATTATGTTTGTTTCAAGATGCACAAAATGTAAACTTTTGATCATGAACATTTGGCTACTTTCTGGTTGAGAAGCGTAAACAAACAGGTTTTTTGACAATAAACGGCTTCACACAAACCACTAACCATGACTGAAATAAGGGTTTTTGTGTTATCATTCATATTCTAAATACATTCTGCCAGGGAATGTTTTGCACAACTGTGGAATAAGATGGATGGATAATCCGCTGTTGTGTCTGCAATGAACTGATTTTATATTATATATTTTTTTTTTTTCATCTTATTCACTTGCATTGCGCTTGGTAGACAATAAAGTTTTTTTTCTATTCTATTGGATTTTCAGTATCTTTAAATGAGACATTCTGTCTCCTAATATTGTGATTATAATAATTTAGTGATGTATTGCACAGCTGTAATTCCATCCAACTGAGAGTTGCAGGTACTGTACTCCTGACCAAGATCATGCAGCCTCTGATCAGGAAAGGGGCCCCCAGGGGCTGCTCTGTGTCACCACCGCTGTGTCACCGTATGATGGGTCAAACGCAGAAAGAAAAGCCATAAAAATATTGAAAAAGGTATTGAAATCTGTTTTTTTCTTTTTATCCTTAAAGGGACTCAACGGAGGTTGTTCATTTTCATACTCGTGACTGCCACCTCTGGCCGTCCGTGTAACTGCAGTCTCCATGTTAAGCTGGTGAATGACTGCTGCCTCGGCCCGAAGAGGCAACTTTAGAGTGACAGTGCAGGCTTAGGCTATTGAGTGGGATAGGTGTGGGCTCACAGTTCAGCGCGGGACATTGCTGGAACATGTAGGGGATGGAAAATATATTATTTTTTAAATTTAACTTCCGTAGAGTCCCTTTAAGACAAGACACTGAGGGTGAATAGGGAAAGAATAAATTGAGTGATATCAATTTGAAACATTTGCTGAATATTACTGACATGTGGGGAAAATGGATTGCAAGTTTTCTGTCATTTTATGTTTACATAAATTGAAAATTAAATCTAAATGATGGATAAAGCCAGGTTTAAATATGATGTTATTTTGTTGATATATTAGTTACCGAGAGTGCCCAGGGCGCTTGAGTAGAAAATCAACGTTGATATATTAGTTACAAAGATTTGTTCAGGGGGGATTTTGAACATCTTGTTTACTTTTTGAAGAAACTAGTTACTGTATTTGAATGAATAATCTTTATTGTCATTGCAACAAGTACAACGAAAATGTTGTCGTCCAGTTGGTGTCTTCCAAAAAAACATGACACATGCACACACTCATCAGTGCCTACATTATGCCTATGGCCGGTTACATTTGTCAGCAGTAAAAATTCAAATGTCGCCTTGTTTGTTGGGCTTCAAAGCTCATTAAATCAGGACTAGGACTAGGAACACTGAAAACTCCCCCTGAACAAACCTTAAAAATATTGTTAAGTCCAAGACAGGAAAGTTTGGAGTCTGTTGGAGCTGCTAAAGTGGAGATGTTGTCGCCATAATCTGAGACAAATGCATTGTGACAAAGTGCTGAAGTCCAGTTGGTGTCGATAAAGTATATAATATATAGTTCTATGGACAAAAGTTGAACCAATAATTCCACTCCTTATTGTCAAAATGAGGTCATTTATTTGTTCCCAGGTGAAAGTTTATATATTAAGAGAGCAAAGTGTCCCAAAACCTGAAAACTGAAAGTATGTAGTGTTGCTTGTAGTGTCTCCCCTTAAAGGAATTGGGGGATGCATTTGATAAACCCCTCCTATGATTCTGCACTGCACTTTTGCTACTACATTATTGATTTTCCTCTTAAATCTTTGAACCGCTGGAGCAGTTTACACACAACAATCAAGTCAAGGTCAGTCGAGAGTCGTGTCCTCCTCTCCATCTCTGTCCGTACGTCGGTCTGTCTTCTGGCTAACTGGAGCGCCTCAGCCTCTTCGATCTGTCCAGCCCCACAGAAAAAAAAAAGAAAAAAAATGATCCGATGCTGCCTCTTATCTGTCTGGCTCCCCTAATCTCCTGTGAGCCGGCGGAGTGAAGGCAGGGGAGGCTGCCCATTGTCCAGGGAAGTGAACCTTCAACCTTTCCAATTTCACCCCTGCGCCTCAAAGCCCTTCCGCCTGGACGAGCTCACGCACCGGACAAAGGTGCCATTTGCTTTTCATTTCCGCGGCTCGATAAGAGGGGACGGGGAAAGTATTGTATATTGTAATGCTCCTTCACCCTCTCGACATCGGCAGAATCGAGGTGCCGCCGAAAGATCAATACAAATTAAAAGTAAATACAATGGAAGAATACATGGTAATGTTTGGAGATCTGTTCGACTAAAGCTGCAGGCTTTGTTTGACTAAGTTGTGTCTGGAAGGATGAGCCGGGGATTAAAAAGTTCCTAAAGGAAAGAAGTTTCTCTGTGTATGTTGGAATGCAAAGTGAACTTGGACTACGCTCACGGATAATACCTGTATACAAAAACTATGAGTTACTGACAGTGTTGGAGAGAATACTTTGAAATTGTATTCAGTTACAGAATACTGAATACTTGTCTTAAAATGTATTTTGTAACGTATTCAGTTACTTTGCCCAATCAGAGTACTGTATTCTGAATACTTAGATACTTTCACCTTGATTTGCTTTATATTTTTGCATAAATATGGAGAAAGATTAAAAAGATGTAGCAACACTTTTACACCAACTGTTGTCTCTCTCTTCTTTCTTTCTTTCTCCCTCTCTCTCTCTGTCTCTTCTTCCTCTCTCTCTCCTTCCTCTCTCCCTCTTTCCTTCCCCCCTCTCTCTCCTTCCTCTCCCTCTCTCCTTCCTCTTTCTCCTTCCTCTCTCTCCTTCCGCTATATCTTCTTCCACTCTCTCTCCTTCCTCTATATCTTCTTCCGCTCTCTCTCTTCTTCCTCTCTCTCCTTCCTCTCGCTCTTCTTCCTCTCTCTCTCTCTCCTTCCTCTCTCTCTCTTCTTCCTCTCTCTCTCTCTCCTTCTTCTCTCTCCCTCCCTCTCTCTCCTTCCTCTCTCTCTCCCTCTCTCTCTCTCCTTGCTCTCTCTTTCTTATTCCTCTCTCTTCTACCTCTGTGTCTCTCTCCTTCCTCTCTCTCTCTCTTCTTCCTCTCCCTCTCTCCTTCCTCTTTCTCCTTCCTCTCTCTCCTTCCGCTATATCTTCTTCCACTCTCTCTTCTTCCTCTCTCTCTCTCCTTCCTCTATATCTTCTTCCTCTCTCTCTCTTCTTCCTCTCTCTCTCTCCTTCCTCTCTCTCCTTCCTCTCGCTATTCTTCCTCTCTCTCTCTCTCCTTCCTCTCTCTCTCTCTTCTTCCTCTCTCTCTCTCTCCTTCCTCTCTCTTTCTTATTCCTCTCTCTTCTACCTCTCTGTCTCTCTCCTTCCTCTCTCTCTCTCTTCTTCCTCTCTCTCTCTCCTTCCTCTTTCTCCTTCCTCTCTCTCTCTCCTTCCTCTCTCCCTCTCTGTATTCCTTTGGTATTTGAAAAGTAACTGTATTCGAAATACCCTCAAATGAGAGAGTTTTTGTACCTGAATACAGTTACTCTAAATGAGTATTCTGAATACATATTTTAAATACATGTATTTAGTTACTCCCCAACACTGGATACGATCACGATATATCTTTCAGCCCTACCACTCGCTGAAAGATTCACGCGCGTCGTCGTCGTACATTCACATAGGCTTTACATGGACGCGTTAGATGTGTAGGCAGCATTAGAGACAAGTGTCACTTGGCTTCACTCGCCCATCACTCGTTTGCGCAGTGGCCTTCATGTTGGACCTTATGTTTATGAGAGACAAAAAACTGCATCTGCATCATGTACCACTTTAACACACACTTGTCCAAACTGGACACACGTGCTTCCTGTCCGGTATGTGAGCATGAACTTGTATCTTGTTGAATTTTCTCCGTGTTGTCTCCTTGGCACAGATGTGTTGGAGAGCGTGTTTGTAAATAATGCTTGCGATCTTTTGAAGGAGGCAGAGACGTGGTGTGAAGCTCGAGTCACTCCTGGAAATCTGTCAGAGGAGAGTGTTACATAATACTGCGTTTGTCTAATACACAAGGAAGAGCCAACAGTGCATCAGCGATAAGTGTTCAGATGTTCAAATGATGTGACGGCTGAGAAAAGATAAAGTCTATAGACCTTTTACGCCAAACCGCCCGGTGATAACTGGAAATGGGAGGAGAGTATTGCACAGTTCGTTGGAAGAATATTGACTTGTGTATTTTATCTTCCAATTCAAATGCTAGTCACATTAGCTACATTATACAGTATTTAACATTTTTAAGGGGAGATCTTTTTCTGGTCTTGGGCCAGTTTGCTCTTTTAACATAATATAAACTGGAAAGCTTTATATTGAAGAGTGTTCAGAACTTCAATGACAATGTTCTCAATATCTCTACTTTAGTAGCTCCTACAGACTCCAAACTTTCCAGTCTTGTACTTCACAATATTTTAGGTTTGTCCAGATGAAAAAAAATAGATTTTTTCTGAACTCTTTGTGTTTATTTGTGGAGGGACCAGGTCTGCGAAATAGTTAGATATATGGCTTATGGACATGTCATCAGTTGTAACAATGGTTTCTGTTCTGTTCCTATCGAATAAACCTATAATAGTAATAATAATAATAATAATAGAAACATGATCATACATGAACAACAATAATCAAAACATGAAGACAGTCGTGAACATCTTTCACATCCATAACCTTCAATAAAGAGTGTAGGACGTTTCGATCTTAGTCCAAAGATCGTCATCAGCTTAATAACGACTTGAGCACGCTGTGCGTCTCTTAAAGGAATAGTTCAGCGCTTTTACATGCATACATATGTTCTAACCTGGGCTTAGAGGAGGCGATGCGTGGCTGTCTGGTCTTTGTGCGTGCCTTCAGTCCCGTAAGACGACCAAAGATGTTGTTAGCATTTTGCCTCTACAGTATAGTCCAATGGCGCCAAATTTCGGAGAAGTTAGAAGCCACAAATCTCTTCCAACTTGGCTCTGGAGCTGCTACAAACCAGTCTCCATCATCTACAAAGTCCGCCATCGCA
>OMNZ01075470.1:2529-16025 GCA_900303255.1 Lesueurigobius sanzi
TCAGCGAGCGGGGGAGGCGGGTGTTGTAGGTGTCGTCAAGCATATGCGGGGAATGACTATTGACCAGAATTTACGGATGGCTAAGACCAGGCTAGGGATTGGGTAAAATGAGATCCAATCATTTCAAACTTTAAAAGGAGTTCACCCCTCCCACCTGAAAACAGAGCTCAATTGTGAAGATTCAGTCCCTCTGTACGAAATGAGTACGAGGGTATGGTAAGACCAGGTTAGGACTGAATGAGAGAGAAAGATTATTCAGCCAGTTTTATATGCCTAGACGTTGCTCATCTTACTCCACTCAGTCCAGTCGATGATCAAAGCCTCACTACGATGAAGATTTCCTGGACGACGGAGAGCCTTCACACACATACTCCTGTGGCAGGATTCAGCAACTTTGCGAAGACCCCTGGAAACCTATTGAAGATCTCTCCACGATCTCTCCCTGAGATCACAGAGGAGTCAGAGAGACCGCTCCACAACTCAGAGACATCACTGCTACTTCAGGACCTTTAATCTGACACTTTGTCTGAAATATATCGGAGACGTGGCGGTGACGTAACTTGTTGAGCGCACAAGCAATCTGAGTCAGAGAGGTCTCTTCCGGTGAGATAGAACCAACCCTTTTAGAAAAGCATGTAGCAATTATATTTGAAATAAAGCACAAACGCCAAATATTGTCAGAGCATGTATTATCACAACAAATATATATGTACATAGCAATAAACAGACTTTATACAAACCTGATACATTCTCTTTAAATGGCCATTTTAATTACAGCAGGATCAGAACAATAGAAATATATTCGTACAAACATTACAGTTCCCTCACTTCAGGAGAGACAAATCTACAATACGTGGAAAGGAAAACCATTTTGGACATGGATCACTTCGGTTGATCATTTCTGCAGCATCACAATCATTCATTCATCCAGGAAATATTGACAGACGAGCAAAAGGCACTCAGAGGTCATCAGAGGTCACGTGACACGGCGTACAAAGGGGTTACATGAGTCGCATGCTTCTTGAGGTGCATCTATTTCATATTTTATTACTTGGTATGTTACAATAGTGTTGGTCTGAACCTGATGAACCCCACGACCTTCTGCACGTATCACATACTTTATACTCTAATCCATCCACAACATAACCAACAGTCTCTCTTTTCCTTAATCTCAATATTAGGCTGCTACAATATATACAATATAATGTTATGTTATGGGCAAATGAAATGGAAAGGTTCAGCAACTGTTACGGCAAAAATTGGAGGAAATTCGATGTTGTTCGATGACACTTTGAAGCGTTAATCCAGTCTGTGAGGCTCAATAATTAGAAAAAGCTATATTGTTCAGAATTTGTGTCTAGAAGATTGGCTGAAGCGACTTGAATTGTCAATTATCAAGCAAAATAGCTTGCCGTACAGTTGCCATCTCTTTCCGAAACACCCATTTGTCTGTGGAAATGTACACGACCAATACAATGCAGCAGTTATACACAAATGATCTGTACAAAGAGAAATACAACTCTCTCAATATCCCGTAATACTCTGCGGAACAAATTTACATGACGGTTCAGTGTTCATTATATAAAATGAAATGATCAAATTGTTCAGAGCAAGCAACGTTATAGAATGTGACAATGCCCTAACTTCAGTCGGAGCAGGTGCCGATACAACTCTTGGGGAGAGAAACTGAAACTGTACAAATGTTTTCCCTGATCATTATTTGACAGTGATTGGATTCACAAACCTGCCATTTTATTCTCATGGCTGAAAGTCCTTTCTACTGGCCAGCAGCAAGCACATTGTCTCCACTTTTGGACACATTTTTGAGAAAATAATTAGACCGTAGTTCATATGTGCTGACAGAGACCAGGAAAACAAGACAAACATGCCTCAATTTGAGAAAGGTATAACTGCTATAACAGCTATAAAATGCACTGAAACCAATAAGTTAAATTGTAAGGTTTAACATTAGCATTGTTCCTGTTCAATTTAAAGGTACAGTAGGTCATTGTTTGGAGCTACATGTAAAAACTTCATGAGCTATGTTTGTAATAGGCATTGTTTTTCTTGCGATATGTGGTAAGCAGTGCTTAATTAGATCCGGCTTTTTGGGGAATGCATTCCGGGAAATCGGAAGTTTGAGCTTTATTGGATCCGGGAAATAAAATACTCCAACAACTTTTAAATATGCAATGATTTTGGGCTGTTCCCCCATGAAATCCACCCAGTACACAAGTGTTCCTGAAAATCTGGATTTACAAATTAAGCACTGGTGGTAAGTTTTTCCCACCATGGACTTTTCAGCTGCCCTCCATGTCAATTTGAAACTAAAGGCTGTTCAGAACCTATTGTTTCCTGCAAAAAGCCTAATACCTCCTCTTTAACCCTTTAAATCCAGCCGTTTAGGTCCATATTTTAGGCAAACCGTGCACGCTATGGTACGAGCACCAAATTTGGCATGGATGTGGGACCCCCTTTTTTAGAAAAGCATGTAAAAAAAAAATATTTTTTTAATTCAATATGGCGGCTGTTATTCAAGATGGCCGACATGCACTCACTAATACTGTGATTTTCCCATACATGAAACACATTCGCAATTAAATAGATTATTTGTGCTACAAATACATACATTTCAATATAGAACTTCAATATGATAAACCATGACGTAAAATATTATTATTCAATCATTTTATTATTTTAATGGGTGTAATATGAGTTTTAGATTGCATTACGTTATATAAAGAGTTTAACTTAATTGTTGTACACTGAAACATATGTTGAAAACTGTAAAAATGTAGAACAGTTATCTACTGGTTTAGGCCTGGGTTTAAAGGGCTAGAGTCCTTTACGATAAATCTGTAATCTTGTTTTTTGGGTTCAAAACTCAATAAATCAGGTTCGGAACCGAATATTGAAAAAACCCTCTGAACAAGCCTTCAAAAATATTATTAAATACAAGACTGGAAAGTGTGGAGTCTGTAGGAGCTACTAAAGTGGAGATGTTGTTGCTACAATGTGAGAAAAATGCATTTTGATAAATTGGTTATTGAAGTTAGAATTTCCCATATAGTTCTATGAAATGTTGAATTAGTGCATGAAATGCACTCCATATTATTAAGATTAGGTCATTTATTTGTTTCCAGGTGAAAATATGCACCGGTATGTAAAGAGGGCAAACTGGCCCAAAGCCGTTAGTACCGGTCCTCAGTCATAGTCATAGTTTTGCCTGTAGTGTCTCCCCTTAATCTCACCAAAAATGGCGGCTAGATAATGGCTCCCAGACTTTGAGAAAGCGATTTAAGTTTCAGCCCATACGTTATAAGTCCACATTTCTCTCATGATTGCGTCGGAACAGCGGTAACAGACCTTTCCCTACATAATAGCCCAAAGCCGTGCATGAATGAATACAGCATCAGGAAATGGGATAAGACCTCTATACTACAGCAGGTGAATAGGGAAACACATGAAATAAAGTGACATTAATTTGAAACTTTTGCTGTATATTACTGACGTAAATATGACAAAAAATGTATTGCAAGTTGTCTGTCAGTTTATGTTTTCATATAAGAATAAGGCATTGTATGTGTAAAAATCTGTTTTATCTCTATTTAGTGTTTAATTATCATTCAGTGGTGGAGCTAAGTAAGTACTGCATTTGTTTTTAAGATTTTTGTCCAGCAATTTGGAAACATTTTTGTTCAGTCAAGATTTGTTCAGAGTGGGTTTTGGATATCTTGTTTAGTTTTTGAATATAGTTCAGCTATTTCCCAAAGTCCAGTAGGTCGTGGTCCCCCTAAAGAGACAAAATTCCCCTGTGGAGCTGAAAGAATAAATGATTTAGCACTATTTGTTGTCATAAATGTACCTGAATATCATTAAAAAAGAACAATTGCAGAGGGATAAATACAGATTCAAAGTATTATGTTGAAAAATAATCATTTGCAATTAATTTCAAACTCCATATACTGTAATTGTATCTACTTGTAATGTAGACAATCTTTGGGCCCCCTGCAGTGCCTTTGAGGCCTGAACTAGATACCGTGAATAAATTTGCAAAAATTAAAATCTACTTGTTATTTGGGGGTTCTAAATGGAATAAATCAAGCTAGGAATTCAATATCAAACCATAAAAATGTTGTTAAGTCCAAGACTGGAAAGTTTGAAGTCTGTCAGAGCTACTAAAGAGGAGATGCTGTCGCCACAATGCGAAGGAAAAAATAAACACATTTGGAAGTTTAAGTTCCAATTTCCCATATAGTTGGAGAAATGATGAATCAGTGCAATAATTACACTCCTTATTGTAAAGATTAGGTTGTTAATTTGTTTCCAAGTGAAAGTTTATATGTTAAGAGCAAACTGGCCTAAAGACTGAAAGTTTAATGAATCGAGTTTTGCTTGTAGTGTCTCCCCTTTACTCAAATGCGTCTCCATTCTCCCCTTTCTGCAAAGATAAACCCATGCTTCCTTTACCGTACGCGCTTTGCAAACCAAAACTGTGAAACACTCACACACGGCTCGGATGCGACAATCCAGTTCGTAAAAAAAAACCCCAACAGCAAAAAAAACAAAAGCGCGGCGTGGCACAACACGTCAGCGAGACGAATCGTCCCGTCGCAAAGTGATTTACAGCGCGCCATTCGTCTAAACAAGAGATGCGTCTAATTTCTATCGGAAGTCATTTACCCGTCTCTCCCTCTCTTCGCTCTCCCTCTTTTCATTTTCCGTTTTCTAGGCACGTCCCAAAGCTGATCGCCCACCCAAAAGGCACCGCTCCTGATTGATTGTTGCATATGCCTGTTCTGCCGGAAGCTCATCCAAGTGTCATTAGCCTAAAAGAGTGAGTCGGTAAATGTTGCATCAGTGAAAACAAATCATGCGCCGAGGCCCGATGCGTTGTCAGCCCTTAAATAAAAAACACGCTCGTTACCAATTCCACGTCACCATGGAATAATGGAGTAATAGAAATGAGTTCGTCGTTTGTGCCAGAATCAAATTAAATGTTGAGTTTGGGAAATAAAGCTGATGCGTAAGACGGAAAGAAGTAGTTCGTTTTTCATAATGATGTCAATGATCTGATAATCTGGGAGATCATTTTGTTTTTCTATGTGCTGTACTCATCTTTTGGAAAGAAATTATGAATGCATAAATTGCTTGGTGTTGAGATATGAAACAGCATCTTAAAAAAAGGAAGATGTGATAAGGCACTGGTTCTCAACTGGTGGGTCGGGACACAAAAGTGTAGCTTGCCAAGCCCGACAGTTTTCCATGTATGTAATACCTGTACATGGGAAGACAGTCTGGTAGTGTGCAGTTTGAAAAATGGCCAAATCTGAATGGACCAATCACACAGCGCGGGAGGCGGGAGTTTCCGATCCAGGGTTTCCCACAATGCGCCTGGTCTCTATAGGAAACGAACCACAACGATCAAGACGGCGGCCGCAACGGAGCAAAGTTTCACCACTGGCTCATCTTCTGTTTTAAATGAGCTGGAATTGTTCTTAAAACCACAAAAAACGGCTGCGCTGAAGGCTTTTCTGTTTAAAGAAGACGTCCTCGCTGCCTGGTCGCTGTGCGTTTATGTCACATCCGTGTTTTTCTGATTGGTTTCCTCTGGGCGTGTTAGTCCCGCCTCAAGTCTCGATTTGAACTGCTGCCCCAACTGCGGACTCCCAGACCGTCTTCCTCCATGTACTGTAATACATGAAGGAAGCCAGGCTGGTGACGCCAGGCTAACAAAATGGGTCACGGAACGATTTTTCAGTGATTTCTTAAATAAAGAAAAAACAACTTCTTGCAATTTTTTATCATGAATCTAAATGTACTTGAAATGATATGCTTTTTCTCAAAGTAAGTACAAAAATACTTAATACTAATTATGGCAGATCATTTTAATTGGCAAGTCAAAATCACCCTCTTCTCGAACCACCACCTTATCGTGGTCCTAGGTGATGGGTCAGAAGAATTGAGGTTCAGAACCCTCTTATGATGAGAGACCATCAAGGCTGGTTACGTTGCCCAGAGGTGAAGGAGCATCGTGGGGCCGTCCTCCTGTGGACCCACCACCTGCAGGAGGAGCCATAAGGGACTGGTGCATGTGATCCGGGCAGATCCAAGCTAAGATATCACTTTTGCAGTGTAAGAATAATATACCAGGATTATGAATCCAATCACTATCAAATACCGATCAAGCAACACATTTGGAAACTTTCCTTTTGGAAATGTATTCAATAACTTCTCTCCCACAGAGTTGTATTAGCACCTGCTCCAACTGATATAGAATTCTATAAAGTAAAGGTAACCCATTACACTGGAGGCTGACAAAAATGAACCTCACATTTGTCAAAGTAAGAAAACATGATTTTAAACCACTGTGTGTATATTATCCTGTGTTATATAAATGTGCACACATGGTCCTTGCTCTCCGTTTTGCGCTATCTCTTGTATTTTGTCATCTCTCTCTGCGGCTCGTCTCATGTTTCCTATCGCAGCTCCGATCCTCCTTGTTCAGATGGAGCCGATAAACACTATCTGCGCGGCCAGATATCAGGCTCCGGAGCTTGGTGCAAACCCAGCAATTAGAGCCACTTCACACTAGAGCGGCGCCGCGTTATCTCTGAAATGGAGACGTTTGTCGAAAAAGGGGAAAGAAATAACACTGGTTTAGGATTAAAACGTAAGAGAAAGAGGAGTGGGCAGAGAGAGAGAGGAAGAGAGAGAGAAAGCAAGGGAGGGATGGATTTCAAAATCAAAATGGTTAAAAGGCTTTGTTGTCGAAGTGTTGGTGATTTCATGATCTGTACAAGTCCCTTTAAAGATACAGCATTTGTCGTGGATGTTTCCAACTGTTTAGACCAGTAAATCAGATGGGAACAAGACAGCAATATTTGATAAAATGGTGAGTGATATGTACAACAGTAGTAGCAGTTTTCGAGAACAGACTCTCGAACAGACTGTGCACGGAATGTTTCTCAGTAACTTCCTGCTAACTTTTCTAGGATAGCGTTCCAGGCAACTGGTAAATTTCCGACCTCCAACTGGGAAAAATGCCCTGGAACGCCGCTCGAGTTGGTAATTACAACTTGTAAACTCTGAGATGATCAGAGTGGTCCAAGTTCAGATACAGACAACAATGGCAGTGGAGAAGAGAAGTACAAAGATAAAACTTTAATTTAACCACTGCATCAGTGATGGGATCTTTACTTTGGTCACAGACCAAATATAATCAGTCAATATAACACTATTATCATCTTTTGAATTATATCTGGTGTGAAGAAACTTTCCTATAACATTTGCATTAGCAAACTGTGTTAGCATAAGCCGTGTTGTTTACGTACAGTCTGCAACGCGTCATACTAGGGGGCACGGCCTAGCAAGGGGGATATAATGGAAGCTTAACAATGTTTTGACACAGTCAAAAAATAAGCAGATATTCCAGTAGAAGTGAAAAACAGGCACTCGAAGCTAGCCGCTAGCATGTAGCTAATCATGACTCTGTATCTGTATGTACTTAAGCATTTGCTAAAGTAGTTGTGGAGCAGTTAGAAAGTTTAGTTGTTTTCATGCTTCGTTTTCCCTGTCACTGTAGCTCCCAACGGGACAAACGTTTGTGGGCGTTCACAAAGTTGTCATCTGTATCTATGAGTTAGTTCAGCTGGAACATGCTGAAGTCGTATGTCTCCAAAAAAAAAATCATTTACATTTATTAATCATTTACAACATGTACAGAGGATGTAAATACTTCACCAGAGGAGACCTCTGTTTGTAAATGTACATGTTTTAGCCCTGACGCTAAAGGCTAATAGCATAATAATAATAATGAATTCTCTTTCATGAAGCACACTTTGCATGACATGTATTAAAATTTGATTCTGTTTTTAAAATCTTATTTTACTTTTGTATGTTTAAACGTGGACAGGAAGTGGTCTTTACCCTACACTGGCCAACAGGAAGTTAGCCAAAAACATTCTGTGCACAGAGCCTATGAGGTAAAGGAGAAGCAAACATTTATAATCAATTTATGTACAAACATACCTCCAGGAGCTTTCCAAAGTGCAAACTGAAGCCAGTTTTTCACCTTGTGGCTAGAAAACAGGTCAAGATTATTGCCAGGTAGGAAAGATGTACGCAGAGGAGATCATTTATCAAAGACAGATGCTCAATGCTAATAATAAGAGTGCAAACTGGAAAATAGTTGTGTTGCATCCAATTTACCGTTAGAAATTGCATGCATTATTTGGACCACAATTCAGATGTATAAATGAGAGAGATGGGTTCTTTTAACAGACACAAATCTCAGTTTCTCATTCAATTTTCACCAGTTTTACACAAACTTTTGCACATGAGCATAAATGACCCCCAGAGTCTTGTCATGTGCCCACTTGAGGATCATGGCTAGTATATTTGAGCCTCCCTGAAGAAGGCACAGTAAGACCAATCACTCGTGCTTCTTTCAGCTAAAGAGCCATGCTTGACCTGTGACAAAAACCACTGCAGAAAAAACTCAAGCTTTAGTTAGTATCAGCTGCTAATACCTAAAACATCTTGCTTCTCCTTCACTCACTTTATCCACGAGTCATTTTATGTAACATACACTTTTATTTCCACACGAGCGCCATCATGAATCATGGCTTTTCCGGCATCGTCTTCCGCTGATCTCTTCGGTTCCAATCCTACAAAATTTCGAGCCAGTTTAGCGAGGCACATACTTTTGGCTTCCACTTCCATTTGGATGAATGTCTATGCGGCGCGGTGTTTTTCCAAATCCTCGGGTTGTTTGGCCTATTTAGAAGCTGTTTATTCGGTGTCTGAGGATAGGATTTCCGATTTAAATTCATTGAAAAGAGGCTAATAATCAGAAGACAGTCGTGAGTAATATCGTGTGGTGCAAAGGGTCTTTAGGCAGCAAACATTTCCAGCGCAGTTCCCAAGAGTTTGAGGAAATAAAACTTTAAAATAGTCCTTAATATTAACATTATACTTTCAAGTGTAGGTTATTCCACAGTAATAAAGTTTCAGTGTGTCAACTCCAGCCTTTTTTTTTCAGGTTGAGGCCAAGTTTGTTTGCTACATCGGCGTCTTGTAGTCCGATAAAGAGAAAAAAACTACAAACATGGAGGCTCAGTGTCCCTCGGAAATGTCTCCCCACGTGCTGGCTTCATTCTCGGAGTCAGAGAGCGCCGCCGTACACAGGTCGCTGAAGATATCTGGGAAATAAAATACAAAAACAATACTTAAAATGGAGGTCAGGCAAAGCATAACAGAGGAGTTTTAGTGCCAACAAGCAAAGGGCGAACTGGGCAATGGAAATTTAAACCACTGACAGAAAAGAGGAGAGAAATTTACATTAACAAGATATATGTACATAGTTTAATGCCTTCAGTAAGAATCTACAATGTAAATAGTTTAGAAAATAAAGAAAAAAACAATATATGACCAAATATGACCAAACTTTTGACTGGTAGTGTATATGTCTGTTGTGTTTAGTTTATTGTCTACAGAGGACACTAGCGCACACCATAGACCGTACAAACAGTGGATGTAGAATTAGCTTGCCCGCCGTGAAGCTCGTTGGCATACGCATACCCTTGGTATTAGAGCGCAGACTGACTTGACACAAACAGTCACTGCACAGCAGCAGCGACAAGGTGTAATGACAATTGGCCGTCTCAAATCCCTCTCAGGAGGGCCCCCGAGTCAAACAGGCCCGTCCCCCACCTGCCTCTTGTCACAGATTGATGTTGATCACTTTCTCTTTTTTGCTTTTTTGCTTTTTTCCAGTAGTTTCTCTCTTTCTATAACAGAAAGTGAAAGACTGTTCCTCTACCACTTTTTATTTAGCTCAAGCCGGCCCAGACTTAGGTCTATTTACGGTCGGCTAAAGTTTTACACTGAGTGCAGATGTATTATTCAATGCCACAAACCATACAATGTTTTGTTTAAAAAAGGATCAAGCAACAGCTGCTCATTGCTTTGGAAAGAACTTTATTAAAGTGTAAATCTTGCTTTGGCTATAACTTCATTGAATAACATTTACTGCTTAACACAAAATTGAATCAAAAAACGGAATATTACAGAAAATAAATGTACAGCAGCTGCATTCAACTTTTGCACAGGCCTTAAGCTGAAAATTAATGTTTACAGCTCAATATATTACAAAAAAGTTACTCGGCAAAAGAAGTATTGGGTATTCATGGTTCATGTAATTGAAGCCGCAAAGTTACACTCATTTAAAATTAAATGTACTTTTTACTTCAAATACTTCAGTACTTTACAAAGCACATACTTCAGTACTTTCAAGTCAATTTAAGTCAAGTAATGACATACTGGATATAGTGCCTATAATATGGGAGCGGCTCCAAAGACACCCCTCAACCCCGGCATGATTGAGCTTCCTCTAGCCCTTGCCGAACGCTATGGGGAAAGCCACGCCCCCTACGTCCACTGTTTCCACTGTTTCCACGGTCTATGGTGTACACACACGCTCCTTGTTTCTGGGTGCGATTATCAAAGTCATCCTGGTCAAATAAAATGCACCACATTCCAAAGCAACATTGAGAAATCATTGTTTATTTTGGCCCACGCCTTTCATCTGTCAGTGGTTCAAACCCAGTGTCGTCGACGGGCATGCGCAGCCACAGTGCACATGCCAACGCAGCGTCAGACTATTATTCAGCTTCAGGGAGCAATCGGAGTGGAGGGTATGCTCTCTTTACAAATACTAGAACAGGCCGCTAAAGCTGGGAGTCCTGTGAGGTCAGAGGTATCACTCAGGAGGAAGTGGAAGAGGAGAGAGATGGTGAATGGGTGTGAGGTCAAGTGATGTGGGGAAGCAAGTATTATATGAGCATATAGAGGTTAGAAGTAGAAACATGCTTAACTTCATAAAAGCCATAAATCACTGTGGAATTTCCTAGCCATTAAAATATTCTGAAAAGGTTGCATTCATGTTATAGAATTATTTGACAGTGAGTGGATTCACAAACCTGCCATATTATTTTTATGCCTGAAAGTCCTTTCTACTGGCCAACATCGTGCACATGTTTTTGAATATTGTCTCCACTTTTGGACACCATTATGAGAAAATAATTAGACCTTAGTTCATGTGTGCTGACAGAGAACACATTGACCTTTCTGACCGTTTTTGTTTTCATGTGGATTGGCCCAGGAATTACAGAGAAATTAGCAATAAACTAAGACTAGAAAAATAGCATTTTTGAAGGTTTCCACAGTAACCAACCATTGGATTTTCAGCAGGCCTCCACCTCAATTAGGCACTAGAGATACAAGAGATATTGCATTTTTGCTCTGAATATATTTTATATTGTAGAGAGCACAGTCAGAAAGTGATCTTCCTACTGTGCAGCCACTAGTCTAGTGCAGTGGTTCCGAAATCGTAAATAAATACATATAATTTCTTTTGTATACGTTTCTAAAGATATAAACCTAAAAATCATGTATTTTTTAGCCTATGCATCAGTAATGTTTACGTTATATGTTCTTTAGAATAAAATTAGCTAAAAGAAGCTTCAGACTTTGGGCAAGGCTGGTCGAGTAGTAAAGGCGAGACACGGCTATGGGAAAAATGAATACATTTAGAGATATCCATTTGAGACTTTTGCTCTACATTACTCACATACTGTACATATGAGATAAAATGTATTCTGTCATTTTATGTTTTCACATCAAAATGATCAAAATTGCCTATACTCTTGGCTACAAAATGTGTTTTACTTTGTTTTGACATATTCATAAAATGTATTTAGAGGGTATTCTGGATATCTTGTTTAGCTTTTCAATAGTTATTAGTGAAAAAAATCTCCAGGTGAAAGTTTAGCTATAGGTTGAGAGCAAACTGGCTCAAATCCTCGACTCGTATAAAGCCTATGTCCCACAAAGTCCACCAAAAAAAAAAAAAAAGAAAGCACTTGCTGCTTATTGGAAAGTCTCAGTGTCCACTCCCAATAAGCCGAGGATCATGGGTAATGAGTAACAGCCGCTACGGCGATGACTTCATGCCTTAACCATTAAGTTTCACAAGCCAAAATATGGAAAAAAAAAACTTCATCTGCTCCCACTTTTATAACCGAACCCACAGGCCCCACCCATGAACTAGGAGCCCTCCCGGCCTCTAGGGGGCAGTGTCAGAGGGTGGAGTGAGTTAGTGCACAGCGGTGAGTTAATGGTGTTAAAGAAGGAGAGAGAGAGTGAGACCTCCTTCAGACGCTGTTTGTAGGACACTAGCCGGCACCAGTCCGGTCTCCTCTGTCCTAAGCTTCTTCACTAACCTAGAACACCAAGCACACACTTCACTGGATACAATATATACACAGACAGATCCCCGAAAAACAACAAACCGTCACAATGGAAGGGGTTCACTTTGTCAATAGGTTGTGTTTACGATTCTATTTCAGTTGGAGGGCAGGGGCCAATACAACTCTATGGGCTCTGTGCACCGAATGTTGATAAGTAACTTCCTGCTAACTTCCTACGTAACAACCGTTTCCTGCTCTTGTTAATTCCTATGAAGTAGTGATGGGCAAATGAAACCGGAGCTTCGGACTTCATTGTGATAAATATATTCGTCTATAAATAAATGCACACACATTTCCCTCGCTACCCAATTTAAGCGTGAGTGCGAGCAGGTGACTGATACCCCCCCCACTTGAGCTGTGACTGTGGAGCGCTGGAGTACAGAACCACATTACAAAAGTTAGTTTATTGGCCTATGATTTTCATGGCCATTGAAGCATCACTAACAGGTTGTTTGTGTAAATAATCAAAGCATTATGTATTTATGATAAAGCGCAATAACAACGTTTGTCCATGAGATGTCAGTGTTAAAACAGAACGAAGCAGCATTGGAGCTCCCACCCTTTTGAGACACTTTTGCAAGGAAAGCCTCCAAGCATCACGAGGCTTCACTCGCCCATCACTACTTTGAAAAGTTAGCCGTGTCTTGTTGAAATAAATATTTAAACAGTACGTAGCTGAAAATCACTTACAACATGTAAAAAACTTTACACAGTATGTACAGTAAATACTTCACCAGACCTTCGTTTAACCTCTTAAGCCCTGCTGTGTACACATATACTCTGGAAGGCTTTTAACAGCTTGTAAAATGTCTAAAATGTTCATATTGCTCTCAAATGATATATGAATGTCTATGGGGATACTGTAGATGTGAACATTTTCAAGAATATCATAGTGGGCATGAGTAATTGAGGTTGAAACACAGAAAATATGAATTCCGCCTAAAAAAAACACACATTACAGCAGGTCAGCAGCTTGTTTTCATTGTAAAGAAGCAAATAAACATCATAAATAGTAACTACAGCTAATTATTGACTTTTTACCAACTGTTTATCTCTGTAACAATAAATAATTGAAAAGTTATTGAGGTTTCGATTTAAAATAGTCTAGGCGGAATCCCATTATAATAAATATGGCACAATTTGGCACTTTTTGGCCCAAAAAAATTCAAATTTGTAATTTGTAAT